>PVIR01028755.1:0-21618 GCA_004026965.1 Petromus typicus | reverse complement strand
TTGTACCAGTATAAGACACAACTTAATTCTCATTTTTTCCCATAGCCCTACCCACCCTACCACCCCCCCATATACATAAAATTTGTTTCCTTACTTTTTTGTTACAATCTCAACATTGTCCCCTTTCACCTTATTTTACATTGAGCATTTTCTATTTCACAATATATAATATACAATGCTAGGACTCATTTACATCTTCCTTTTCTCATACCAGAGAAAAGAGGCGATATGTACCTATCTGTGCCCTATTTATTTCACTTATGAGGATATCCTCAAGGTATGTCCATTTAAGTAGAAATGATTCAAACTTATCATTTTTTATGGCAGAGTAATACTCCATTCTGTAGAAGAACCACAGCTTTTTTATCTAGTCTCCAGTTGATGGACACATGGGTTGTTTCCAAGATGTAGCAATCACAAACTGGGCTGCTATAAACATGGGAAATCATTCGTTTTTTAAAAAATCTTCCCAAAGAACTTTAAAAAATTCATTTTTTATCTCAAAATTCAAACTGGAAATCACAAGGGCTGTCTTTTTATTTGAAGAATCACACTTATTTCTGCTGTTCATTTTTCTTTCTTTAACAAATGTATGTGTGAAATTTAGTACCATTTCTAGGACTATATTGCATGTAAACCCTAAAAGATGCTCTGAACTATAACTTCTAAAAACAAATCCCTTTACTACCTTCACCCTCAAAAGAAAAAAAAAGTCAGAACTCAAAATGACTGGTTTTATCCTCAAATTTTAGTCCTTGCTATGGCTGTAATTTGTATTGTGAGGAAGAGTAGAGTATCGTGAAGTGATGGCCCACTTTTTAGAGCTTTGAAGTGATACAAACAGCCCGGTGCAGTGTGCGTGCCATAGGTTTACACCAGTAGTCTAGTGGACAAAGGCACTTGATTGTTCAGAGTTAAAAAGTTGTATCCATATGGGGCCGGGGAGTTAGCTCAGTGGTTCCAGAGCCTGTCTTGCAAGCACAAGGACCCGCGTTCGATCCCCGGTAACCACATACCATACTGGGCATGGAGACTCACATCCAACAGCAACCAGTACCACACACCACAGTGCCGGGTATGGTGGCTCATGCCTGTAATCCCAGCACTCGGGAGGCAGAGGCAGGAGGATTGCTGCGATGTGAGTTTGAGGCTGAGCTCAGGGCCAGCCTGAACTACAAAGCGAGACCCTGTCTCAAAAAACCTAAAAAAAAAAAAAAAAAAAGTTGTATCCATGTGAACTTATTATTCTTTGGCTCTAAATAAAACTTGTACTTGTGGTGGGGTGGGGCACTCTGATTTAGTTTTGATCTGGAATGCTGCCCAGTTGTAGAATATTTTTCTTCCTCAAATTAACTTTATAAAATTTATACACACACACACACACACACACACACACACACACACACACACACACACACCTCTCCTCAGCTCTTCTAATCCCTAGCTATGTGACCTTTATGGAATTAACCAAACTTTCTCATCTATTAGCCAAGAGAGTGGGTTTCGCAAGTTTTAAAATATTACATCATTCTTTAACACAATATATAGAAGTAAAGCCAGAAGCATTAAAGCAGAAATGATTACCACCAATCAAAAAAGTGCAATAATATCTATATATTGATTTATGTCAATGCATCCTCTTTTCTATTCTTTATTAATGCAAAATAATGCTTTAATGGAAAAATACACCTTTTACATTCATACTTTTGATTTTATCTCAGATTCCACAATCCTAAAACAAAATTTGGTCTCTACTAGGTTTTTTTGTCCTTGTGTAGATTCCCATAAACAAGATGGAATAATAAATAACTTAGAGACTCTAGAATATTCATCTTAGAATATTGAGATGCATTGGTTAGTGTTTTCCTCATAAAAAGTAATCTAAGAATATTTCCACTTTGTAGCTGTAGGATAATCTCATGTTATGACCTGCGTCTAGAAGTCCTCTCAAAGCCACACACAGTCATAAGTGGGACTTTTTCAGAAGGACCTGAATCTACAGTGTGTGATGCTGGAATCAATTCATTGTGCAGTGCGGGGAGCAGTGGCACTAGGATTGCGGCTGTGAGAGCTGCCTGCTCTAAGTAGTCTCTATAAAACATAAAGGAGAAAAAGCTGTGATCATTCCTTGTTACTTTGCTGCCTTCTGTCCACCATGAACTGTTTCTGCTCTGCTATGCCACTCTGGTCTGGAGCCCAAAGATTATGAACTGAAATCTCTACAAACTGTGAGCTACATAAACCTTTCCTCCCTTAACAATGTGTGTGTTGGGTAATTTGTCTCAGCAATAAGAAAAGTAACGAAGACACCTAAGTTAAGAAAGATAAGGGCATAAGCGTACACAGGGGCAGGGGAAAATGGGAAGAGAAGAGCTGAAAGTAGGTGGTGAAAGATAGAGGAGAAATCCAAAAGACAGTGACAAGGAAAAGAGCCTTTCAGTACTTTAGGAGACTTTAAAGAGATTAACTCATCATATTTCAGTGTTCCCCTGAGGAAATAGTGTCTCTCTCCTGGGAATTTTGATTAGCTGATTGATTACTGCTAGTTGCTTTCTGGCCAATTTATCTCCACTTTCAGCTCTGTAAGACTTCCATCAAGAAGAAAGTCCATCTTTGAGAGACAGATCTGTGGCCTGGGCCATGTCACCTCTGGGATCAAATAGTAGCAGCCACCAATTGCTTGCCCTTGGTGAAACACCTCCACTGAAAGAGCACCTGAAGACTAATTAAAAAAAAAAAATTAACATTTCTATTCTTAAGGTCCAGAAGACAGCTACTGAATTGAGCAGATTGGGTAAATTCTAGAATCCAAGGAAAATATTCTATATGCTTTAAGAAATTCAAGAGCATTCATCAGATTAAGACTTTAGAACATAGCCACAAAAAATCCACAAATCAATTTGATATCTCACTCAAAAGACCTTGAGTTTGAAAATCTTTCATGCACCATTATATTAAGAAGAAAGCAATCATATATTGCAAAAGCACTAGGAACAATATTTTGATATAAATTTCTTGGAAGCTAGGGATAGATTTAAAAAAGAGCACAAAAAACATACCTGCTCACATTTCACTTGAGTTGAAAAATCATGCAGTCGATGAGACTATAAAAACTATTTCTGTACTCCTCACATTGGAATGAAAAGTTAATCTGCCATATGAGAATATTATTTAAAATTACTACTTGCCATAAAAATAAGCTCATACTTACCCAAAATTTAAATAAATAGATTTGATAAAATATGATTTATTTTAAAATAAGTTCATATCACAAAATCCATTCCAAAGAGAAAACTGCAACATAGTGAAGAGGCAGCTGATTCAGTTATTCATATTTTTATCAACTACATTACATTATATGCAATATATTTATATGTATTTGTGTATACTTTAAATAGCACTATATACTTAAATTTAGAAATTTTTCATAAGACTCTAGAGTTGCTGTAATTGTGAAGAACATCTAAATTGCGTTAATCCTGCATACAATAAGGCAAGAGACAAATGCTTTTTTATAAAATATTTTCAAATGTGAAAATCTTAATTAGAAAATTAAATTAAGCTAATACTTCATTTATACAGAGCTAACTAAAGTAGACCAAAAATGCACGGGAGGTAAACTTAGTTCTGCCTTTCATTGTAGAGATTTTTACAGATTTGTTTCATTAACTCCACTCCTAGCTTCCACAGTAGTCACTAACATATAGTATCAGCTCAATTAATATTAATTACAAATGCTATTTATCTTAACTGTTGTTTCATCTTGACTTCAATATATATTTATTGAAAGAATGAATCACAGAATTAAAATTAAGATTTTATACACTTTACACATGTATACTTTGATTTATTCAACAATTGTGAAAATAAAACTTCAGACTGGCAGAGATCTCTTATTGTCTGATTTGCACATAATGAGTTTTAAAGAGTTACAATTTAAAAAGGTCTTTGTTATTGGACTTTGGAAAGTTCTCCTTTTAGAGTGGTTTCCAGATTCTTTCTTCTCAAATAACTGATCAAAAGAACCATAAGTGGTAGCAAAACTTCACATTTATTAAAGCCAAGATAAAACAGGCTCTGTAGAATTTATAATGTTGCTCTCCTCATGTATATAACAATCATGTTGTCATTTTTTAAAACATTAACTCTCTTGATTCATCTACTAAAGTGGCAAAGAACATAATGTTTTATATATATTTTTATTGTAGAATTATTTGTGGGTAAGTAGGAAGACACATAGATAGTATATAAATATATACATACATGTATACCAACCAATGATATTATGCAGTTATACTTTGAAGGGAAACAATTTTATTGATCAAAAAAATCAACAAACAGAATATGTTCTGTGAAGCACTCAACAAGGAGATTGAGAAAAGGTGTGCATATTAGTAAAACATTTTACTGTAATAAGTGTTGTACCTAGAATTCTGGTCATAGATATACAAAGAATCATAGTGTATTAGTTAACACTTACTAGAGTCAGATGCAGAAGAATGTAAGAAGTCTGCCTATGTGCTGGAAACCTGAAGTATCCAGTACAAGGCGTGGAGTCCCCTCAGTGTCCAATACAAGTCTCTCATAAAGAGAAGGAAGTATCCATGATAGGAGACTGAGGATCTCACCTGAAAGACCACAGGACCAGTGCCAGACGCAGAAGTGTCTGCTCCAAAAGGCTGATGGGTCAAACTGTGAGGGAAGAGCCCAGAAGTCAGGACACTAGGTCCAAACTGAAGAGGAGGATTGAAGCTCGCTGGATGAAAGGAAACAGCCAAAAGTGTCACAGAAATATTCCTGAGCTCATCCAAAAGAGCAGTCTGTGCAAACCTCCTCTAAGGAAGAATAACTGAATTGCTTCCTCTCTTCTTCTGTTATACTATTCTGACAATAGGCTTCCCTAAGGTGGGTCTTCCTTGCACAGAATTATGCCGACTCAGTTCAGCTAGGAGTTCCCACTGAAGTTGACAATCACTTTTAACAACATACATAGTGTTGTAACAACCTAGCTCTGAGAGCAAATTAGAAGTTTTTAAAAGATTCACTAACCATTTGATCTAATAAGTAACTCATTCCACTAAAGAATTATTAGGGTTGGAACAGGCTTCTGATTATGTGATATAGAATACTTAAGGTTATAATAATATTACATATGTAACATGACAAATCTATAGCTCTTACATCTTCATTATTTTAAGCAATTGAAATGTTATTCTTTTTTTTTTTTTAGAAAGGGTCTTGCTTTGAAATTCTAGCTGGCCCTAAACTCACTATGTAGTCTAGTCTGGCCTTATGCTCACAGCAATCCTTCTGCCTCTGCTTCCAGAGTGCTGGTAAGCCACCACACCTGGCATTACAGTGTGTGGTACTGGGGATCGAACTCGGGACTTGTGCTTGCCAGGCAGATGCTGGAACTACTCAAACCTGAAATGTTATTTTTAAAAGGCCAGACTTAGGTCATACTAAGTCCACATAAAGTTATCTCAAATCTAATTCAGCCCCACAGATGCAGAACCAATTATTTTCTTCTCTCTTTTAATTCCTAAAATCTTACATCTCTCATATCTTTTAAAGCCTTCATCTTTTTTTGACCATTTAGTATGATGCTGGCTGATGCTTTCTCATAGATAGCTTTTATTAGTTTGAGATACAGACCATCTATTCCGATCTTCTGTAGGGTTTTGAACATAAATGGGTGTTGTATTTTGTCAAACACTTTTTCTGCATCAATTGAGATGACCATATGGTTTTGGTCCTTGAGTTTGTTAATATAGTGTATAACATTTATTGATTTACATATGTTGAACCATCCTTGCATACCTGGGATGAATCCAACTTGGTCAGGGAGTATAATCTTTTTGATAATTCTCTGTATTCTGTTTGCCAGGATCTTATTGAGGATTTTTGCATCGATGTTCATTAGAGATATTGGCCTGTAATTCTCTTTTTTGCTTGGGTCTTTCTCTGCTTTTGGAATCAGGGTAATGATTGTTCCTAGGAGTGAGTTTTGGAGTACAGCTTCCCTTTCAATTTCATTAAAGAGTTTAAGAAGTAGAGGCATTAACTCTTCTTTAAAAGTTTTATAGAATTCAGAAGTAAAATCATCAGGTCCAGGGCTTTTCTTTGTGGGCAGGTTTTTAATGACATTTTTGATTTCCCAGATTGATATTGGGGTATTTAACATTTGTGTTTCTTCTTTATTCAGCTTTGGGAGTTCATATGTGTTTAGAAATCTATCCATTTCTTCTACATTTTCCATTTTATTAAAGTATAAAGTTTCAAAGTAGGTGTTTATTATCCTCTGGACTTCCTCTGGGTCCATAGTAATTTCTGTGTTCTCATTCCTAATAGCATAGATATGAGCCTTTTCTTTCCTTTATTTAATAAGGTTGGCTGTTTTTGTTTTGTTTATCCCCTCAAAAAAACAAATTTTCAGTTCATTGATTTTTTTAACCATTCTCTTGGTTTTTATTGCATTAATTTCTGCCCAGATCCTTATAATTTCTTGCCTGTTGCGAGCTTTGGGTTTGTTTTGCTCCTCTCTTTATAGTCGCTTGAGGTTCAGCATTAAGTTGTTTATTTGAGCTTGCTCTGTTTTGGGATGTAGGCCTTCAGTGCTATGAATTTTCCTCGTGGAATTGCTCTCATTGTGTCCCATAAATTTCTATATGTTGTATTGGGGTTATCGTTTAGCTGTCAGAACTATTCAGTTTCTTCTCTAATTTCTTCTGTGACCCATTGGTTAGTCAGCAGAGTGTTGTTCAGTTTCCATGTGTTTGTGAGGATCCTGGGCTTTCCTTTGCTATTCAGCTCCAATTTCAGGGCACTGTGGTCCAACAGTATAGAAGAGATAAGTTCAGTCCCTTTGTATTTGCTTAAACCTGCTCTATGAACAAGGACATGGTCTGTTTTGGAGAATGATCCATGAGCAGATGAGAAGAATGTAAATTGACTTT
Source organism: Petromus typicus (assembly GCA_004026965.1). Classification (NCBI taxonomy): domain Eukaryota; kingdom Metazoa; phylum Chordata; class Mammalia; order Rodentia; family Petromuridae; genus Petromus; species Petromus typicus. Next base: position 14,662 of record PVIR01028755.1, on the reverse strand, counting down.
GTGGGGTGAAATACTCTGTAGGCATCTATTAAGTCCATCATTGCTTGTAAGCAAAGAATCCAGTTGCCCTAATGCAACCAGGATCTGATAAATAATTTACACTGCATGTGTGTTGTGTACCTTCCCATCATTTCATTTTATATATTTACTTATGATATGGACCATTCCACAGTACTGTGTAATTTACTCAGATGTATTTATTATTATATTACTACTTTGTAGCCAGTTACACTGTCTTAAAAATCGTCAAGTCAGTTGTACTCAGATATACAGCAAATCCTTATTATCCAGTTACACACACAAATGACCACATGTTTTATTTGCTGAATATGTAAATAACAAACTAATTTGAAACTATTAATTTTAAGCCTGTTCTAATGGGGATGAAAAAACTATAAATGTAAAAATGTATTTAAATCAGTTGGAACGGTGCCTGACATGGTAACTACTCGATACATCTTAGTTATGTCATCAGTATAAAATGATCTGTGATAAACAGATGCTGTAAAAGTTTTAAAGTGTCTTCAGGTAGGGAAGATCACTTTTGTGGATAACTGCAAGAATGAGAGACAAGATAAAACAGAATTCAAATCTTTGTGGACAAGAAGGAATTTACCAGGACCTACTGCCTGTAGCTGGGAAAATAAAACTCTCCCCCTTTTTTAAAAGTGAGTACTTTTCAGTGTCACCTACCACAGTTGACATTTTTCTGTACAGTGGAGATTCAGCACCTCCAGAGTTATAAAGAAATACATGAGGAAAAACTCACTCAAAGACATTTTACCAGTGGTTAACAAACACACATTTTACTATGGTATATACTGCCTATTGATTCCATATTTATAAACTTGTGATAAAAATTTTTTAACAGCACATTTTCAAAGTGAATCTTCACTTTTGACTTCTTACCCAAATTATTCCTTAATTCTAGTTGTATTTTTAAACCCTGGCAAGACATTGCTGACATCCATATTACTAATTTTCTTTTATATGCAAGAACAATTGAAATCCACAAGATGATATAAAAAATTATTATGATAGCAAAGCACAGATTTGTCCTCTGTGTAAAGAAGCTTCTGATTGTGTCCTGAAATAGATTCTAACCAAATTCAGTTCACACCTGAACTGAAAAAATGAAAATGAAAAAATGAAAAACCAGAAATGCTACTAAAATATGTCAGTAGGTAAGATAAAATTATTTTGTATTTGTTTCTGTGAAATTGTGATAAAATACAAGTTCTAAAGGGTACATCTAGCCAAAGGAGTGTGGTTAAATCCTGAATCTTTGGAAAGCAGGAGTGTCGGCCAGACAGCAGCCACAAAAACAGATTCTGGTCTATTCAATGAATATATTTCTAAATATATTTAAAGTGAAATATTTTTAAATGTAAAATTTTACTCTGAATTTCAGTACTAAATTCTCAGAAACACTGTTCTCCATCAACTGCATTTTTCTCCTAAGGATAGAATGTTTTTCAAAGATTTCAAAATTCCAGGTTTCTGAAAAGCACTTTCTAGGATTCTGATATCTCCTTGTAAGTTTTGCTCAAGGAAAATCATACCTCAAGTGCCTTAAAAAAAAAAAAACTGATACTAAGTGAAAAAGAAAAATGAAATGGCAGTTGGCCATGCCTTAATGATTTAACTTGGCATCTGGTCAAATGACCTGGGCAAATGTTCTTTTGAAAAATGTCATAGAATTTTTATTAATGATGAATATTTAAGGTCTCAAGCCATTCTCATCTTAAAGAAGACGACTTTTGCAATCTAGGCTCTGTCACAACTTGGTTTTGAATGACTTGACCCTCCTAGTAATTGAACTAGTTCTGCATTTAAATGCACTCTTAAATCACTACTCCCTCAAGCATCCAAATTCTTTTGTTGAGTAAGGACAAAACACACCAAGTATTAAAGAGATATACAAGCATTTGTTTTTCTAGGAAACTGACATTTGCCATTCAGTTGCTGTCAGCTGTGGTGAATTATGGGGACTTATATTTTGCAAACTTAGTGACATAGACTATATAACTTTTACGAATCACTTCCAAATACAACTTGATTCTAAATGGAAATACAGCAATATAAATTTCGTAAAATAGAAATGAGAAAAATCTCAATAATTTTGTCCTCAAGTGAATAAGCAAAGAAGTGAACAATGATGAAAAATATTAACATGTCTACTAGCATTTTCATTTTATTGATGATATTCATGTGCCATATAATTTAATTTTATCCATATTTTGTGTGTGAAACTTTACATGGGATAGAGGCATACTAGCATAGAGTCTGAATGATAAAATCACAATTGAATAGTGTGACTCTTAAAGTGAACTTTTAAAACTTTATGAAGAACAAATTCTGGAACATGAAAGACCCGGATTTAAATCCCAGCATTAATGAGGCAGGAGAATCAGGTGCAGTAGATGGCTGGGGAACTGGGTACGACCTATTAAATATAAAATCCCAGGACAGATGAGGTAAACAGTTCCCAAAGCCCTGCACGTGGATTTTTCTAAGAACTCAAGAAGACTTTCCATAGCACTGCATAGATCTGACTCCAGTGGAGTAGAAAATACAAAAAAAGACATGCACAAACAGGAAAGTTAGTTCCAGTTTAGGCCACTTCATTGTGCCACAGACTTTTTTATTTATAAAACAAGAAGAGTCATAAAATCTTCCCAAATGGTCTCATGAGACTTACACAGAAGAAACATGAAGTTCAAAGAAGACTGATTCAAACATGTGTAATATACTATTATTATATATATTATTATTATTATTATTATTATTATTATTAACAGCTAAGCTAGTTAGAAATTTTATAAGCAGTTGGGCAGGGCTGGGCTCTTGAAAAAGCCACTGCAGAAGATAAGTGCAGAAGCACATTTGTTAAAGTCTAGACCTCAAGAAAAAGATGAACTGACAACACCCACTTTCCCAGGAATAAACAGTAATAATTGGTATTATAAGTAGGCATCAGTCTCCAAAGTGGGGGACCAACGCCTTGACCCCTCCCTTCCAGGAAAGGGCTTTGTTCTTTATGTGACTTTCCTTCCCCTTGTAACAATAGTACCTATGTGATTAGACTTAACAGTCTTATTAGTTAATCATTGTTTTGTTCCATTTATACCAACCCTGTGATTTCATATGCACCTTGTAATTTTGTTCTATAAAGCCTCCCCTTTAAGTAAAGTCCCCATCCAACCACTCTCTGGACTGCCTTCTGTCTCTCTTAGACAGAAACTAAAACCTTTCCTACTCTTAACCTTAGCTGTTCTTAGAATTCAGTCTTAGATTTGGGGGAACATGAATTTGGCTTATCGGGCATCTAGCAGGTTGGGAGTTATATTTATCTTACATTATTTGGTTTATTTTAAGATTCTATATCTGTATTGTTATTTTAACATTATGAACTACTTATTACTTTATTGCCCTTTGGCAACTCTTTTGTAATTATAGTTGTTACATCTTATGTATGTCACAGGTAAATAATAAACTGGCATTTATTAAAGATTAGTATAGCTTTAGAAGTTGAGATTCCTAGAATGTTAGATATTAGAAGATTCAGTGTTCAAAAATATGCTATTTAGGAAATAAGATTGCCTAGATTATAATACAGAAACTACAAATGGGGCATGGGATCACTCTTCTCCACTGACCTGAAGCTGGGCAATACTGCACAGCCAACCTCCTCTGACCTTTGTCCTGAGCAAGGCGTACTCACTCAGAGGTTGTTAAAAGTTTGTCCACATGGACTGCATACTCTACCTGCAATTATAAATAAGTAAATTCCAGGAAAGGACATGCAAAGCGGACACAACTGAGATGACTCAGCATTCTGTAATCAGATCCTTATTTGTGCCCTGAATGACCCAAATGTGACTTCCTAGGTGGAGCATCCAGCCTCAAATCTTCAAGGCCGATTTATTCCCTGTCCATTCATCTCTCCATCAGTGTCATTTTTCTCCCCACTGGTGTTATTTTTCTTTTTTTGCTGCAGTGAATCTACTCGCTGTGAGTGCACCATTAACTTTGGGATAGGTTTCTATTTCATTGTGCAACATCCAGTTTGCCGGGGCCAGCCAGGCAGAGCAACGGGGTCCTCGAGCAGGAGAGGTTAAGATGTGGAAAATGATTGGAGACAGGACAGCGGGACTGTGGAAGGGCTCATCAGTCAATACCGAATGAGCAGCATGTTTATTACTCAAGTTTATACCCTAAAAACTAGATCTGTTAAATGACTTCATCAATCACAGGTTAAGAGCATTCACAGGATATTTCAAAGGATCAAGCAAATACAGCAACTGGGGTAACCAATTTTCAGTTCCTTAAAGATTTCTATCCCTATTCTATCTGGGTTAATACTTCCTTAGGACTTTCACCTAACCACAGCTATACACCATATATTCTGACACAGTTGCTAATCTATCAGGAAAGAACAGGAGTTGTGCCATGTTACTTATATATCTCACAGGTCGCGGTATAGAGAATAAACACAATCAGTCTCACCAACACGGCGTTCTTGTCTAACTGTTTGAATTGTTATCATGCACACCTTGGGGACATAGGTCATTTAGCCCACTTCCTCAGGGACAAGCCATCTCAGAGTTAATTTTAAATTGGCCAGGGCAGCACTCGCAGAGGGGATTGCAGATCTTTGTCACTGACCTTTGGTAACCTCCTTAGCAGTGCGGAGCTTCTGATGATGACTCAGTGCAGCACCAGAGGTGACCATCTTAAAGGAGAACGGCTAAACTCCCGAGCTGCGGCTCCTGACACCAGTTCTCTTCATCACTTACAGGAATTTGGAAACCTGCCCTGGGGATGCCATTGTCCATAGTAACAGATATATCCATAACTGTATGAAAGCAGGATTAGTCTAAGCAATAATAGTATAAAAGACAGAAGATTAAAAATAGGGCAAGTATACCACTTAGATTCTACATGTACTGCATTAAAAGAGTAATGAAGGAAAAACTGGAAAGAGAAAACTAATAGATATTTGAATTATATAGGATTCTCTTAGTTTTTAAAATATACACATATATTATGAACTTGTACCTACTTCCCAAAATGAATATACTGCAAACATATACTGAACAAATAAAAATCTTCAATACACATGTTTAACACATTTCGCACTGTTTGAAACCCAGTGCGTTATCCGCTGTGCCACAGAAATGCCTTGTCTCACTTTATATTAACTCCATAAACCATTCCTATGCCTCACAATTCATTCTCAAACCCACTTACTTCTCTGCTTACCACTTTCATCGAGCCCAGACCGCCATCACCTTTTACTTTTGCTCATCTAACTTACCTTCCTACAGGTCTGCCTCCACCAACTTGTGCTTCACTCTACTCTTTTCTCCATATACGTGAAGAATATCTTTTGAAGAACAAATCTGATCTTGTTCCCTATAGTATTCTTGAATTTTTTTTCACTCTTAAACCCTTCAGTGGTTTTTCCCTCATAAAAACATAAGTACGTGGTCACTGTCTCCAGCGTATTGTCAGTCAGTCCTTACCTGGGTCCTTTCTCTTTCCAGGTAACTATTTCAGTCAGTTCCTCATACAGCACATCACTCCACTGACATGGGCATCTGGGCATGATTACGTTCCTGGATCTTCTGCCTTTACTTGTTCACGTGGTTAACATGACTCATCCTTCAGATTTCAGCCGAAATCAGCCACTTACAAAAAGTCCTTCTGCAGGACCTGGGATTTCGCTCAGTGGTACAAGTGCAAGGTCACAAGTTTGATCCCTGGGGTTGCAAAATACACAAATAAAAAATAAATACATTACTTAATTAAAAATTTTTAAAATCCTTCTGCAGTTTCTAAAAGCAACAAGTACTTAAACATGATTATAATAGTTTCAACTTTATACTTATTGGTATTTGATTCTTATCTACCTGCAACTAATGATAATGTACATTAGGTATTTTCCAGGTAGCATGCTTTCTTTTATATATATGTTTATATACAAATTAAAATTCTAGTAGCAACCTGAAGAGTAAATATTACTATTAATATCACTTTATAAACAAAAAATCATATAATATATAAAGAAAATTAAATATGCTGTCCAAGGTCATAAAGTAGTAGATACAGAATGAAATCCACACATTACATTCAGAGTACATTTTCTAAATCACTTCATTTGTTACCTTTTAGGAGCTGCAGAAGGATTGATGTTATTACTATTCTGTCTTTAGGAATCAACAAAGCAGAAGAATATAAATTGGTAAAAAATCATTAAATGATATTTTGGCATTATCTATCAACTGTAAGATGTACTTATGTTTTGAATCAACAATTCACCTCAGAATTACCTTTAACTTCTCAGGTACACACACTCAGTCTAGGTAGAAGGACATGTACTGCTATACTGCGAGCTAAGAAATGTGGCAGAGTCCATGGTGGGGGGGAAGAATAAATACATCTTGTGTCCTTATGAGTGAGTGCTGTATAATCATATATAATTTAGTAATGTAATGCTGATGTGGAAAAGTACATAAGTTAGAGCATTAAGAAAAAAGGAAGAACAAATAATATATAACATTCATTGCAGTTTTTAAAGGAGTGATAAATAAAGGTATGTGCATATCCAAAATATCTAGAAAGATACAAGATGTTAGTAACAGTGTTTACTTTCAGGAAGACTAGACCCCAGATACATCATTATTAGAGTGACATTCCTAAAGGCCTATTCTACAGTATTATTTTCTTCTTTCAATAGCGTGTATTGATCTTGTAATTTTAAAAACGAATGCTCATAGGTTAAAGAGGATGTTTAATAAAACTGTAATGCAAAGACAAAAATCTCTGTTGAAGAGTGTAAATCATCCTTTCACTGCTTAACTAGAATTGAAGAAAATAGTTGAAAACTTGTTTCTTTATTTAATGAATGCATAAAAATATACATTTCAATGGAGTACCATGTGATATTTCCACACGTGTGTACCTTGTATAATGATTAAATTAAATTAAACATACGTAGCTCTTAAAAATTGTTCATGCTGAAGATATTCAGATTCTTTTTCTTAGAGCTTTTTATAATACACAGTACACAGCTGTTACCTGCCACTCTGCAGTAGCACACCAGAACATCGGACCCTTGTGCAGGACTGTGTGCTTGTGTAACTGCAGGAAGCAACAAGAAAGTTTTCTGTATGTATTTAAGAAAGCAACTGAGAACAGTTTCTTTCATAAATTACTTGACTCTTAATTCATGTTGGGAAGCATGTTTGATTTTCTTTAGCACAGCACATGCAAGCTCATTTGGGAATCTCCTTGTATAGCTTTGTAGCAAAGGCCTGTAAGGATAGCCCCTGTGTCCTTGGCTAGAGTAGCCAGAGTACAATATCGAAGACAGTGCAGGAATATGAGTAACACTGGTGACTGTTGGTATTTAATTTTTATTGGTCTGCTTTTCTGTCATGTGTTGCAAATCCTCAGGGAGAGTGGAGCACCGAAACTGATCTATAGATGATTTAGATTATGGAAAATAAAAATTCAGGGCTGATCCAGATTGGATGTCAAGTATCAGCTAGGGGACCAGCGAGGACAGATAGGAACATGAGGCTGCAGGTAAGAAACATCGAGCAGTGGTGTGGACAAAGAAAAATGAAGCTTCCTTTATTCTCATAAAACTAAGCTTCTTTCAATATATTAGATGACGTCTAGCATTTCTACAGTGTAAAAATAGGGAATTAACAAATTAAAAAAAAAATTTTAAAAAGACATGTCTTGAAGATTAAAGAATTAAGACTGATGCCCAGGAAACTCAGATTTATGTCTGTTTTGGAAAATGTACATAAGTACTAAGAAAAAGTAAATAAAATATTTAAATCCTACCATACATAAGTAAGTGTTTACTAAGGAAACAGCTTTAATGCAAGATGCACAAGTATGTAAGCGTGTGCAAGGCTGGTTTACAATGGCGGCCCGCAGAGTCAGGTTTGGAAGTGAGAAAAAGGTTGTCTGTACTGAGGATCTGAAGGGTCCAGTCAAAGGCCAAGAGCTCACTGTGGAGACCTCTGTAAATCCATTTGAGGGGGCAGCAAGGTGTCCTATGGGTGGCTGAAGAGCTTGTGCTGGAAGATAGGAGCCAAGATGCAAGGAGAAGGTGCAGACTGGAGCTTCTCCAGAGAAACAGAGCCTTCCCTCTGTGTTTTCTTTCCATTCCAGTGATGAGCCTACCTGGTGCCGAGTGGGTCTTCTGTCTTCAGTACATCCCCTCAGCCACATACAGAACTATTCTGATCTGAATTAGTGGGGCATTTCTAATTCACGTTGACATAATCCATTTATCACATAGCATGTATTGTAAAATATTACAAGTTCACCAGTGTCTAAAGCTAATATAAATTTACTAAGTCAAGGGCAGTGAATTCAGGTATTCTTTCATGAAACCACATGCAATGAGTTTGAGGTATATTAAAACAAGACATTTTCAATATTTTTGAAGAACATGAGGCATAATTTAGAGACACATCATTTCTGTTTAAGTAGTGTTCCCCATATCTGTGCAGGTGCACCATATTCTCATTCACCATCTAGTCTTGGGAGTCCTTTGCCCATTTATTTGTGTTTCATTGGTTTCTGACAGTTTCTTACATGTTTGACCCCAATCAGGTATATGGTACTTTCTGCCATTCCATCCACATGTCACCTTTTAGCTCTGTCATTGTTTCCCTTGTCATACAAAGGTGTTTAAGTTTGATGTAGTCCCATAAGTTTATGTTTTTTTTCTTTGTCTTTTGGTGTCTTCTTCAAAAAAATCATTGTCCAACTCATTTAAGTTTATTCCCGTATTTTTCTTGTGAGTTTCTTAGTTTTCAGCCTTATGGTTTTATTTGCAGAAGCACTTTGGATTAACTTTTGTCCACAGTGTACAGTCATTGTTGGATATCATATTTCTGTGTGTTTTCCATGCAACAGAAAGGCACGGATCTGCAGGATGAGAAAGGCATTAGGTGTTAGTACCAGTGCACAACAAGTTTCTTCTTGTCAGTACAATCAGTTGTGGTTGATGGAAGGTGCATTTTTGTAGGGACCAGTTTTATGAAAAAGTTTCCCCAAAGCTATGGTGAGTCGGCCAAGGATGGGATTCAAATGAGTGACAATCCAGATACTTTCCAGTCTTAGAGATTTTTCTGTTGCTGAGACCAAATACTGGACACCCACAAGTGAAAGGAAGAGAGCGTTATTTTGGTTCATTGTTTCAGTCAATAGTTCACTGGCTCCAAGGTGGAACTACATACCAGACCGGCATGAGGGAGGAGAATGCCCTCACGGCATGGCAGCCAGGATGCAATGAGACTTCCTTCTTTCTCTTTTTGTTGCATTCAGGCCACATCCTATTGGTTGATGCCACACTCACTTGTAATGAATCTTCCCTCTTCAGTAAGTCCTTCTTTCATAGCCAGAACTGTGTTAAACCAATTAGTGGATTGATCCAGTATTATACATACATGGTTCAGTTAAGCCAAAAGATCTACTATAGGCTTTGGTGGGAACGTGTAGCTATAAATCATGGCACTCACATTCACAGTTCACAGCAGGGCTCACACCTCTATGAAAAACTAATGCTGCTGCTCATTTAGCAGGAGATAGAGCTCAGCTGTAATACAGCTCTCCTTTTGCTGAGCGGGCCTATTCTTGTAGGCATAACCAACATGATCTGTGGCTTGTGGGTTGAGATTCTTTGCTTTAGAGTAAATCATTTTGGAGTCATGCAATAGAGCATCTTCAGATTCTATTAAATGAAAATATGACAGCACATCCTCACTCACTTTAGTCACATGATCTTGTAACTTCTGGCTATTCCCCACAGTCAATATGACCATGAACAGTAAATATTTTGAATAATTCAGAACATGGAAGCAGCAACAAGAGCACAACTAAAGACATTCTAGGAAGAGGACATCTTCCTGAACTGTTTCGGGGAGTGTGAACAAGTATGGGATAAATATGTTTGGAGGGAGGAGAGTATTTTGAGTAGGCTGGATGGCAATGTGTGGTTTACTATCATAAGTTTTAATTGAGGTGTTCTTGAATATTTTGACCACATCTATTTATTGAAAAGATGATACTTTCCACCCTGTATATTTCAGAGAGCACTCTTCCCACTATCTGGATCTTTTTCCTTGAAAAAAAATCAGAAGGAAATTGATATGAAAATTTTCAAAGGCATGGAAATAACTAACCTATGGCCTCACAATTTTATTTCCAAGTGTTTTATTTTATATCACTCCTCAGTTTGCCAAAAGTAAATTTGAAACAGGAATGTATTTCAGATTTACATTATGTCCAAATTGGGAACTTACAATGAATGACATTGTAGTTAATATGAAAACTACATATAAATTCAGGTAAGAATCTTTATACACATCATGTTACCATAGGTGAAAAGAAATTCAGAAAAATGAAAGTAAATTATTATGAAGTCATCTTTTTTCATTAATCATTACTCAGAAAAGAACAGTAGTATAGGTCATCAAAATAATTTCAAATGTCCTTGACATACACTTATTGCAGAGGTCGCTGCTTGTCACTCAGATAAGTGGTGTTTTTACTGCCTCTTTTAATAAATATTTAAGTTAAAAGTGATTAAAATTTGAATATTACAGAATAGTTCAGGCTTTTGCTAAATAAGAGGGTCACTTTTTGTTCCTATTGAAAGAGAGTACACTGATGATTATTACAGTGCATCTGTAGATGGGAGATAAATGGTCTAATTAATAATTGCAGAATTTCGTGTTCAGAGATAAGAAAATATACACCTGTAAAATATTAGGAATTTGAGTCTGAGGATTTAGCTTAAGTGGTCCCACACCTATCTTGATAGCACAAGACCCCTAGTTCAATCCCAGTACCGCAAAAAATTTTAAATTTAAATTTAAAAATTTTTAAAAGCTAAATAATTTGTATGTAGGATTATGCATTTGTCATTGAAATAGAGTATGTAAGCCAGTGCCACTCAAAACATCTAATAGAGATGCTCCACCAATTTAGGTGCAGGGACCACCTGATAATGCCAAAGAATGATATAAGTATTATAGATTTATATCATCTATAATTAACTGCTGTATTGAATTTTATATGGGAAAAAGTGTGATATCACTAGTGTCTTAAGCTTAAACTATTTTTAGTGTATTATAAATTGGAAATTATAGTAGTCAGAATACTTAGGTCGTACTAGAAACTAGGAAATATGAAAACCTGCAGGTAGAAACTTTAAATATTGCATATTTCATTGGATGGTTCTTTCTGTATGTTGCAAATATCAATTATTAAATACTACCAACATTATTTAAGTAGTTGCTTTTAATCATAATATTTTGCATGTATATTTATACTACCATAATGGAAGCTCCCAGAGTGTTTTACAGACTGTATGCAGCTTTATTAATAAAATGAGGCTGTCTCTGCAACAGCACATTTTTATTCAAGATAATTGTACTATGCAACAGACATAGATTATGCTAATAGACAAGAGAGAGAACATGAATAAATAAAAGCCATGGATAATCCCCAAACCTAATTTCAACAACCATTTTAAATTTACCACTTCTAGCACACTTTATAAGAGCTGCTAATAAGTAATAAAATTGACTGATTGGCATTTCATTTTCCCGTCTTTCTGTTGCTCACCTACTGGTGGAAATGCTAATGAGCATGGCAATAGGCACTGGGTAGGAAGTGGAGGAAAAAAGGAAGAGAAAGAAGTGCAGAGGCAATCCACCACCTGGATAATCAGCTCATGAATAACAGAGAGTTGACTGGCATGATAACACTTAAGTAAGTACTGTAATAAACTCGGTAATCAGCAGCCTCAGTGGCTTGGTGGCAGGCAAGTCCATGATTCTTGTAGGATCTGTACTGCAGCAGGGTATCTGTCAAGCTTCCAGGTAAAATTACCCAGTATTTGAACAAGAGAGTTTAGAACATTTGTAAAGTTGTCTTTGCATATGTTAACATAAAGCCTCTAAGTTTATAAGAAATCTTAAAGGAAACACTACATATTATAATGGCATTGCTGCTTAGAAGATCAGTGACAAATTTCCAGATTCACGATATGTTGGCCGTGTGGATTTTTAAAGTTTTCTCCAAATTATTTTCCCCTTAATTGTGTGAAGTTACAGATGATGAGGTTAGTTACTTCCCTGTAGCCACAGTATTATAAATAAGATGGATAGTTGGATAAAGAAGTACATGTATTTATAGTAATTTCACCTTGGGTATTTAGTGTATTACAGTTCTTTTTCTTATCACTCCAATCAAGAATTATGCCTTTATTTCTTTTTTCCTGCTCTTTCATGGAATTTTTTTTAAAAATCCAAGTTAAGAAGAGTTGCTTGCACAATAAAGAGTTAATGCACAATAAAGAAACACTGGATATGTCTCCTTCTTTGATCTCTTTTAATCTGTTTGCTTTCTATTATCATTTTAAAATGTCTACCAGCAAACCCTCCAATTCCAATCAACAGAAATCTTCCCTTACAGAAGTTTTTCCTTCCTGAACTTTTAGGTTGTGACCACATTCTCCCCCTGTTCTGCAAAGGTTAAGGTTCTGTGTTTGTTTATTTGTTTGTTTGTTTTCACAGAAGCCAATCACATTCTTGCCACCTTCAGGCAAATCCATCTTCCCGGAGCATTTCTACGTTAAAAAAAAAAAAAAAAAAATCAATATCTTGACTTTGAGGTCTACATTCTTAAGGAAGCCAAAGCAAACTATTTCCTGTTTCAGAATAGTGAGTATAAGAAAATAAGTTAGTGATCTCATCTCTAGATAGGTGCGTAATATCATGTGTTTGTACTTTGGGTATTAAAACTTGGGCACTTGTCTCTCCTAATTGGTTCCTAAGCAGGAGAAGCAGTTCACACTGTGCCCTCTGTGACAGGCTCTCAACAGAACAAGGAGGCAGTGCCGTCTGTCTAAGGCTTGACAGCCAGTGATTCAGATGTTTTCATTTCGTGGATGTGCAGAAAGTCTCTGACACCAAAATGGACAAGCGCCATAAGTAATGTATGTTTTGCACATATTCAAACTTAAAATAAATGAAAAGTAGTGTGCAGTAGCCCTTCAAAGAAATGGAGTCAGTAAGGGGTTGATATTAGCCTAACACTGAGTCTGTAAACATTTGACACTCTTAGATAACGAATCATCACAACTAAGTAATTAAAATTAATTTTAGACATTTTCTTTCTCAACAATTTATATTTGAAAGGACCACATATATAGAGAGAGTGCTTTTACAAGATCTGTGGTTCACTATGATGTGAATCTAGCACAGATAGGAAAACATGAATGGAAAGTTTATATGTAAACAATTTTTGATTGGAGAGAGAGTAAATTTGGACTGGAGGGGTCTATTCCGACATTATGTTAGGTTGTTAAAGTGGTTATTAATATTATTACATTGTATTTTGCTAAATCTTCTCCACAATATTAAGTGAAGGTGTAGAAATTGAAAAACAAATTTTTTTTCTCTCCTTCATAATTTGTTGACTGTATTTTAAACTATTGGAGAATATGTAAATGTTATCTCTTGTTTTCAAATGTTGTATAGAAGGCTAAATTTTCCTCAGATAGGTTTCCCAACACAATCACTTGTTGCTTGTTGTGACCCAGATTTTAATCTTTCAAATTCAATAGTTAACAATGAATAATATTAATAATTATGAGGAACAATTTTTATACAATATCTACCAATCTTGACTTGTAGCTCCACTGCTCAGAGAATGTTTTAATAAGAAGGAAAAGAAAATTCCTTCTGGCAATTCCAAGAGAATTGAGATATATTAAGGTATAGGACAGAAATAAAACCAAAAGGGCTGGGGATTTAGCTCAGTGGTTCCGACGTCTGTCTTGCAAGTGCTAGGACCTGGGTTCAATCCCCAGTAACCACATACAGTACTGGGTGTGGAGACTCACGCCCAAGACTCACGCCCAGCAACAACCAATGCCACATACAACAGTGCCGGGCGTGGTGGCTCACGCCTGTAATCCCAGCACTCGGGAGGCAGAGGCAGGAGGATTGCTGTGATGAGAGTTTGAGGCTAAGCTCATGGCCATCCTGAACCACAAAAGCGAGACCCTGTCTCAAAAAACCTAAAAAAAAAAAAAAAAAAAGAAATAAGACTAAAAACTTAAAGACCATCTCACCTACCACACAGTTTTCCCCCATAACACTCCCATTTATAACACTTGGAATTATTGCTTTTTTCTTCTGTCATGATAGCAGGATGAAAATATTCAACATTAGAATACTAAAATAATTCACATTCACATTTGTATTTTCAGAGATAATAAAAATTTCTTTTGATCATTGATCTTAGAAAGAAATCTGTTTTATAGGAGAAAAGATCCGGTGACTCCATTACTGTTAAACAATTATACATTAGGCTACTTGGGAAAGAATCAGAATGCCATTAGCCTGAATAGTTCAAGAAGGCAGTTGTTAGAATTATGCTTAGGTGGGGGAAATATCAGTAACAGTTCAGATCAGTGTTTTAGTTATAATATTATCAGGACAAAATGAGTAGAACAGTTGAACACACTGAGTGATTTGCATGTGAATTCTGTAAAATCATGTCATGAAATTAACATCTGAATGAAGGCGTTTTGACTTTTTTCTTCTAAAACTTTTTT
>PVIR01028754.1:0-21678 GCA_004026965.1 Petromus typicus | reverse complement strand
AGTAATCTGTGTGTGTGTGTGCATGTAAATCAATGTGGTGACTATTCTCGAATAATAACTTCCATGAATTATCCCTCCTCGCACTTCTGCCTCCTGGTTGTCTCATCATACATTAAAATGGGCCGATTCTGTGATTATTTGAAACAACAAATGCAACAAAATGATACTGTACCACTTTCAGTCTTAACTCTTGAGAATATTAGGTGGTTTCTGCTTTGCTAATCTGGGGATCCTAAACCTTCATGTTAAGGCCGCACAGGCAGCCACATACAGAGGCCAGGACCAAGGCCACCTGGAGAAGGGGAAAGAGATGTCAATCATCCCACATCCCAGCAGAACCCGGCTTCCAGTCACCAGCGGAGCGTCGCTAGACTTGTCAAAGGGCCAGTCGGCTGTGCTGCTCAGCCAAGTCCCCAGATGACGACAGCTTGGACTGAGATCATACAGGACAAAAGATTCACCAACCTCACTAAATAGACAGGGAGGCAACTGAGTAGTTGTTGTTCAATTGTCCAATAAATAAAACAAAGACTGGACCCCTCCAGAAGTCATCTGCAAAGTTAGGGAAGCCACCAACACCCAGTGAGAACCTCTGACAGCTGTTCTACCCACTAACTGATGTGACAAAGGCAAGGGGCATTTTATGGGCAGATTTCAACCACAAAATATACCGACCCACAAGTCTTTATCTGTGCATTCATTCCATATCATCATAGTGAAATATTCAGAAAACTAGCCTGGGTTGCCATCTCTATCACTGTGTTTGCTTTCACTACCATTTCATGAGAGGAAAGAAGAGCATTCTTTTTCTACTTTATTAAAAATACATCTCTGACATCAGGATTCGAGCACACAAAACTGGTCATGAACTGCAGTTCTTTCCGGCTTATTCAGTTTATGCTAATTATAGTATAATGGTTTAGGAATAAAGGGAATGATGTTGTCAAAATAGAGAAGCCAGACTTATCATACATTGGTGTCACAGACCTAAGTCTCAGTTCCCTCCTTTGTTGAAGCTCGGTTTCCTACAGACTGCTCCGAAAAGGGAATTTTATTTAACTGTAATACTGAATGAAGTGGACTGACCGGTCTGCACTGAAGTGAGGGCTGGTGAACTCAGTGCTGCTCTTCAGCTGGAAGTGCAGAGACTGGTGGAAGCTCTAGATTAAATTGCTATCAACTCCAGGATACACTACACGATGCAGTTCACTAAAACAGTGTGAGGGAAAGTGGTTTTTTTTAAATCTACTTTTTATGGAATTAATCCCCCTGTGACATAACAATCTCTGAACATAATAAAGGAGGAGAAGCCACACTCTGAACTCAGAACACATCCCTTTCTCTCTGCACACTAATTTCTTCTTAAACCTTTTAAAATTCAAAAGGTGAAATGACATGAAAACTGGGATCAAACAGCCCCGAAGCTTATAAGAAATACTTTGTTCATATTATTAAATGGTGGATTATTGTTTCTCTGCATATTTATTTACCAGTGAACCAAAGGTTAATTCTTTCTGTCTGTAAATTAAACGGATTTGTAATTAGAGCCTTTGTTTTAATTTGCTTTAAAGATCATTCCTGTTTATGTGCAGCCCACAATTCCATTTTTAAAGGTAATTGCTTCTAAAGCCCAGAGGATGCTAATGTAGATTCCAACCAATACCGTTTAATACCAAGAATTATGATTTAGGATTAACAATGTAAATTTTTATAAAGGAAGTTAAACTCAACTCTCTCTGTGGCCCTCCTGTCAATAGCTGCCAATTCCATGTGGCTGATAATTTAACCTCCAGAAGCCCTAGGATATTGCACAACTGCAAGACCCCCCTCCCCAAGCTACATCGACCGCAGGATCCAGCCTCTTCAGTAAACCAGTCTTCCCAGAGCCCAGGATGAAGAGGGGAAAAACAATTACTGGACAAGCAGTATGTATTTTTCACCTGTATACTGAACCTCTCAAATAAAAAAGTCCTTTCCAAAGGTTTAGTGAGAAGTTCGGTTGAGCCCCAGATGCTGATTACATGGAGCACATGGTCAGTCATGTCCGGGATCCCCATGCTTCACCCCAGGGTTTCACAGAGCACATGAGGCAGGTCTCTGGGGGGCGTGGCAAGTGATGAGGCCGCCATCTCTACAGTCACTGTGCATCACCACACGGGCATGAGACGGGGAGATCTGCTTTTACTTGAATTCTCCTCACAGAAAACTGCTTTCTAAGTGATTGGAATAAACTGTGAGAGCAAGTGACGGGGGATGAAGGGAAATTAGGCATCCCCGGGGCTCTGCAGACACTGTGACTCTTTCAAGGAGCCCCAGGTTCTTGGGGCAAATTTCAGGCAAAACTTACTTTCTAGTGACTATTGTGGAGAAGTTCAAAACTGCCAGAACTGACTTTCTTTATTTTCTCTCCTTATTTGTGGTATCTCTAAAGGAATTTTGAAAGGACAGTCAAAGAATAGCAATTTGAAGAATGACTACATCATGACAGCCATCCACAGAGCTCCTGTCTGGCCCTCGCTTTTTCTGTTCTTACCACAGCACAGAGATTACGATACACTATGTGGCTCCCTGAGAAACACGGCACCTGCCCACTTCACACAGGTTTAGACACCTGGAAGTTTTGTGGGACTAAAAATAAAATGGCGGGCTGGGGATGTAGCTCAGTGATGCAGTGCCTGCCTGGCAAGCATGAGGCGCCAAGTTTGATTCCTTGTAAAGGGAGGGAGGAAGGAAGCAAGGAGAGATAGAAGGAGGAAGGGAGGGAGGAAACTACACTGAGATCTTCACTTCAGAAGTACTTTTAAAAGAACTATGGGGTCGGGAATTTAGCTCAGTGGTTCCGGCACCTGTCTCACCAAGTGCAAGGGCCCGGGTCTGATCCCCCAGTAACCACATACAATACTGGGCGTGAAGACTCACGCCCAGCAGCAACCAGTACCACATACCACAGTGCCGGGCGTGGTGACTCACACCTGGAATCCCAGCACTCGGGAGGCAGAGGCAGGAGGATTGCTGTGATGTGAGTTTGAGGCTGAGCTCAGGGCCAGCCTGAACTACAAAGCGAGACCCTGTCTCAAAAAAAAAAAAAAAAAAAAGAAAGAAAGAACTATGGAAGTAGCACCATTTTAACTATGATAGAGGTTAAGCTTAGAAATGAATGGCCCTTCCCACTTAAGAGCATTGACTCTACTTAGCAAAACAGTTACATAAACCTCCACCAAATCTCGGTCCATTGCAGTAGCACCCTGTTTGAATCGGTCCTCATAAAACATAGAGCACACTGGCGCAGAATTATTACAGGAATGAATGTTCAGTGAAGAGAGAGAGACAGAGAGAAAGAGAGAGAGTGTGTGTGTGTGACATAAAACTTCCTGGATTCATACCTAAATTATAAAGGCACAGAAGTAAGATATTTCACAGTAGGCAAACCTTTCAGCTGCAAAGACAAGAGAAAGAGGCTGTATAGACAGATGCAAAATGTAAAAGAGGGAAAAGATTCCCTTAGAAATATAATCAAGCCAGACCCCCTACCTGGATAATGAAAGGGGAAATGAGAAAACTGTTTCTGTAATTTTGTCTTTTTAGGTAAATTAGCAGGATAATTTTCTGACTTCCCTCCTCCCTCAATGGGTGGGGACACAGCTGGGCCCTGTGAAGAGGTCACGCTGATTCTGACACCCAGGAAGATTGCAGACTCAGAGCACATTGCAGAAAAGTCTCTGCATCCTGCCTCTGTGCTCCTTGGGCGGTTTGACTCTGCAGAAGACCTTTGCTTGGGGGCATGGGATATAATTAAACTTAGCAAATTATCCCACCTTTTTCCCTAAACACAACTGTATCCTGTTTCTTATTAAATCATCCTAGTGCTTTAACTTTGTTTCAAGTACTGGTTTTGTATAGTTCTGACCAGATCTGCACCCTTCACAAGCAAAGCTTTATCTGTCAGTAGCACAGCACCTGCCTGGCAAGCGCAAGGTCCTGGATTTGATCCCAGGTAACACCCCTCCCCCAAAAAAGCTTTATCTGTGGCTGTGAGCAGCATTTACCTTTATTTGATGTAATCGAAAGACTTTATGTTTCACTCATCTCATCAGACTAGTTGAATAAACTAATTCATAAACTGCATTGAATGACAGCATGAGTGAATCTCTCCCTTTAGTTTGGGAATCAACATGGAGACCACATCTATCAGGGAATATCAGCACCAAAGAAGCAGGACAATTTCAGAAATCTAGTTCTGCAAAGTACTTTCTTATAAAATATTTGTCCCACTGAAATAAAGGGCTTAACTGTGTCCACTACAAATTTTATGAATTAATTAAAGTGGCCAAGTTTGGAAGGAGAGTCTTTGGATTTGTTTGCTGGCTGGTTTGGTTTGGTTTGGTTTGGTTTTAGACAAGAGTCTTGTTTTGTAATTCCTCCTTGCAATATA
Source organism: Petromus typicus (assembly GCA_004026965.1). Lineage (NCBI taxonomy): Eukaryota > Metazoa > Chordata > Mammalia > Rodentia > Petromuridae > Petromus > Petromus typicus. The sequence goes on along the minus strand of PVIR01028754.1, from coordinate 17,246 downwards.
TAACAATCCTCCTTCCTCGGCCTCCAGAGTGCTGGGTTAACCAAGCCTGCCTGAAGAAGGACCTTTGAAGGCTACTGGGGAACTCCAGCCTGCAGAATTATTAGAAATAAACTTCTGTGCTTTATAAGTTACCCAGTCTCAAGTATTCTGTTACAGCAGAACAAACAGACTAAAAGGTGGATTATTCAATGAATATGATTTCCAAGACTCAGTTTATAATATCAATGTCATCTGAATTTGAGTTTCTCTAACTTGGGCATGGACATGTACATCAATCTAAGGAGAGTTCTACCTGGATCTTGATTCTAATGTTCTTGGTAGTGTCCCCCTCCAGTCTAAGAATATATGTCCAAATAATGTGGATTATATACTCAATATTGTACAAGTAACCACTCCGAATTTACAAATTGAACAACCTCTGTTGTTTATTGCCAACATATATACACACTGACAGTTGACCCACTACAGCACAATTTTTATATAGTTTCCTATACTCTGTCTCTCATGTTTGCTGTGAGTCTGTGGCTTTCTGAGTGTGCTCCTGGCAGCTAGGTTTGCTCTGTACTTCCCAGTGTACAGAATATCTTCTAAGTTACAGTATCTGTCAACATGCAATGTTCTGAAATACTTAAAACATTCACAGAAAATTTTGAGTGAATGATTACTGGGTCCCTAATTCTAGCCAGAGCACATGTTCTAGGCTGTGCTAAACAATGTATCCAAGAAACCTTGAAAATATTTTAAATAAAATCAATCCTCCCTCAGGGGTCAGAATCATCAATTATGACTCAAGACACCAGCAGTAAAAACTGATATTTTGCAAGTCTAGAAAGTAGACCCCTTGGGAAAGAAATTTTACACTTAAAAATAAAACACTCTCATATTTTTGCAACTTTAAATTTTTATAAGTACTGTTTTTGGAATTATTTTTATGAACAAAAATATTAAATATACTTTATGTATGTGGGCAAATACTGCATTTTTAGAAATTAGGAGTACCAAACCATCAATACTACTTATCTTAGGTATTAGGACCATTGATAATTTTTATCTTCTATTTTATACTTCCTTATATTTTTAATTTCTAAAATGAACATATTTTGCTTTGAAAATACATTTTTGAGCATTCCAAAAACCAAAAAGTTATCTTCCTGTTTAGAAAAACTGATTTCATATTTTCCACATTCTAAGTCATCAAAAATTTTAAGAAAATCCAATTTTCCTGGCCATGGTCAAAAGACTGATACTTTGCTTCTCTAAGTAAGTAATTTCATATAGTTTGCTATAAGTTGGAAATAATTAAAATAATGAAAATTAAAATTATGCATTAATTCAGAAATCATTATGAATAAGCTAAATATCTTATAGAACTAAGAATTTGTCTTGTTCAGACAGCTTTTGAAGGCCACAATTTTGTAGATGTAAAATATTTCTCCATCTATGATAAGTTATAGAAGCATTCTTAATCTATACTGTTAAAATAGACATGAAAATACATGCCTTAAAATACATTTTTATTATTATTTTAGCAACTGGTATGGTTTTTCGTAAGTGCAATAAATACTTGGGAAACTGACAATCTGTAAAATTTAGAATTCACTTGTCATAATACTAAAAGAGTTGCATTAGCACAGTATTTTATTTTAATGTGTTTGGCAAGATCCATGCTGTCACAGTGAAATTATTCTAAAAGCCTCTGCACTAAATACTTCAAAAAACACAATGCAATCTTGACATGAAGAGAAGAAAAAGCAATATAATTAGTCAACAGGGCTGGCCATCTAAAGCCCACTCAAGAAGTAAAACAAAAAGTATAATATATGGTTCCTCTTGTAAACAAGCTTGTGGTTTATTAAGGAAAAGCAATGGATTCATTAAAAACTTTGAAAAGCTATATACAAGTTTATGTGGTGTTGATTTAAAGAACAGATAATCAGAGAAAAAGAAAAATTGAGGATGGGGGAAACTAACAATCCTACCAGGCTCCCTGGAGGAGAGAGGATTCAAGAAGAGCCAAGAAAGATGGCTGTGGCCTCGAAAACAGACACAGAGAGATGCCATTTCAAATACTGGCAACTGTTGGAATAAAGACAACAGCGGGACTTGAAGTTCCATGGGGAAATTCGAGGTGTGAGGAGAGAGAAGGGAAAGTTTGATGGGCTAAAGCAACGGAGTAAAGTGAAGGGAAGAGAATGGGAATTATAAACCTGTCCTCACCCTTCCAGGGACACACAACAAATCCCACCGAATCCATCCAGCGTCAGGTCAAGCTTCTTCAGAGACCCTCAGGAGGAATTCCATCAAGTCAAAATATCAAATATCAGGTGTAGTATGGGATAAACATAGACTAGTGCTGGAATCGTGTGCTTCACACAAATCTTCACATCAAGACAATCTTCTACAAGCTTATTTCATTTTAAATCCAGTTGCTCTGGAATTGTATTTTATGTCTTGACCCACCTGGTCCTTTCCTGGGTTTCTGTTTTTGGATCCCGAGCTCATTAAACAGTACAGTTTCTCTGGCTCCATCCTGGCTCTGGGGATTGAATCTCACTCTTCTACTGTCATATTCTACAAAAGCTAGATAATTTATAACTTGGAAATCTATGAATAGATAATGTAATACATAAATGCTATATTTATTTCAACTATTCGTAGGGAGCTTGGTGTTTTAGGCTTATGCAAATTTATTGAATTAAAACTGAGTAATTTATGACAGGAAACTTGGACCTCAGCTTTTCCACTTGGGAGTTTAAGAAGAATGAAGGGGAAATCATTGGGATGAATATGAATTTGCTTTGTGCAACGGAAACTCATATATGGAAATGATCTACAGGGCATTCAATTCAGCTTCCTGCCAATGCAGAATTGCTTCCTACCATAAAATTTCAAAGGTCAAATGCAGACTATTAAAATATGACTCAGCTTCTACCAAACATCAAGGACAGGGCATCTGAGTCCTATACCATGTACTTGAATATAAACTATAAACTATACTACCTATCTACACCCAAATATGTTGCGCACTTGTAACTGGTTTTAGAGCACTAAAGATTTAGAATGTATATTGAATTTGTTTTGTCAATTGTAGTCTGACCCTAAGGAAGAATATGAGAACAAGGCTTACTTTAGTACATCTTAGACATAGGCCCCCAAAATTTTGATAACCCTAATCCCTACACTTTGGTTACCTCAACAAAGCAAACTACCAGCAACTAAGCTGATTTCAGGCAGTTTTTTTGCCCTTTTTTCTGGATTTTATAAAGGTAATCTCACCTGACTCAACACCCAGTTACATAATCCCCATGTGATCGCTAAATGAATGAGTAATTGAATGAACAAACATTTAAATCCAGTCTTAAACATAAATCTTATAGTATCAATGTCCAATCTAAAATATCCATCTTTCACTAGATTTCTATAGCTTTTTTTTTTTTTTTTTTTTTTTGAGACAGGGTCTCTCTTTTGTAGTTTAGGCTGGCCTTTAGCTCAGCCTTGAACTCACAGCAATCCTCCTGCCTCTGCTTCCCAAGGGCTGGGATTACAAGTGTAAACCACCACGCCCAGCACTGTGGTATGTGGTGCTGACTGCTGGTGGGCGTGAGTCTCCACATCTGGCATTGTTGTCTGTGGTCACAGGGGATCGAAACCAAGTCCTTGCAATTGCATGACAGGCACCAGAACCACTGAACTAAATCCCCAGCCCAAGATTTCTATAGCTTGTAAAATAATAATCAAATCTTGATCACACTCAACAAAGCCTGTAGTCACTAGTATATGTGCTAGAAAAAGAAGAGATGGTAGATGCAGACCAAGGTTACAGAAATCATTGGAATAAGATGGTTTATTCTGGGGCCGGGGAGTTAGCTCAGTGGTTCCGGCGCCTGTCTTGCAAGCGCAAGGACCCAGGTTCGATTCCCCGGTAACCACATAATAATACTGGGTGTGGAGACCCACACCCAGCAGCAACCAGTACCACATACCACAGTGCCGGGCGTGGTGGCTCACGCCTGTAAACCCAGCACTCGGGAGGCAGAGGCAGGAGGATTGTGATGTGAGTTGGAGGCTGAGCTCAGGGCCAGCCTGAACCACAAAGCAAGACCCTGTCTCCAAAAACCTAAAAAAAAAAAAAAAGATGGTTTATTCTGTTTCTCACCATCTAGTCTGTTTTACTTGAGATAAAAGGAAAAAAACAGATGCCATGAGAGAGATCTAGATGGGATATCCATGATGGACAGTGAGTAATGCAAGCTCTGATCTTGGGGGGAAATGACTAATGTAATACCTGATTCATAAAGGCCACCCACTCTCAAAAGTGCCAGACACAGGGAACCAGGGAGTTGATTTAAAAAAGAAAACAAAGAGAATGAACAAAGAGTTGAGTCATAAAGAATGTCCCATGTTGGTAATCAGTTTGCGACTATCAAGTTCTCTCAAGAAGGACGTTAATAATCTGGGCCTCCTTCTTAGGAAAGGCTTTATATTTTGTCCATCTCTCAGGTGAATTGATCTCCCATCCAAGTACTAGCCAGGCCCAGCCCTGCTCAGCTTCCGAAATCAGAGGAGATCGGGTACATTCAAGGGGTACGACCATAGACCTATCTTTAAAATTAACTAAAAGCTGAATATTATTCTTAAAATATGCAGAATCGGTGTTATGCTTTATTTTCTGTGGTCCCAATTACTTTTTATAGGTTCCCTCCAACTGAAATAGTGTGACACAGAATAACTTCCTTAAGTTGGCAAAGATTTGCAGATGGAAATCAAATGGTACAAAGACCAAAAAAAAAACCGAAAAACCCAAAACCCTCAAAACTTAGAAACAAATGGAATGTGAACTTGTGAGCTGTCCATCTGGGAAGCTTTTCATTAGAAATTTTAGAGTGCTTTCATCACTAATTAATAAATAACAATATGTCAGATAAGCAAATACAATATTAAGAAAACTAATGGATCCACATTTCAGAGCTATTTACCATGGACTTCATCTCATCAGAGTGCCATCATTTTTGTGTTGTCTTCAATGAGAACTGACACTTAGTATATTAGACCAATTATGAAATAGAAAATAGCGTGTAAAATAATTACAGTCAAGCCCTTGGAATCAGGACCTTGCCTTCCTTTTCTAATTTCCTTCTTCCCCAAACAAATTATCTCTTCCACCGACTATCCTTGTAGCACTCTTTAAATCCCTAAGGCCTGCCCCATCTTACAGCTGGAATTGTCCCTCTTGGCTTTTAATTATGTTGAGGACAAAAACCAAGACTTAGTAATCATTGTATCCCCCAAGGTTCTAGCATGGCCCCTGCCTAGTAAAAACTCCACCTTCCAGGGAGTGGCGGGTTTGATCCTGGATACTCAGTCCCAGGGAATAGGTTCACAAAGCTCTGAGATACTATGGCACAGTAGAGTGGCTGCCGATAATTGTACTGCACACTTGAAAAACTGAGTGGAACGCTGTCATCACAAAGAACTGATAAGTTCCAGGAGATGAATAAGTTTAAACTGATATAAACATTATACCATGTATCGAACACTGCATGGTAAGTGATTAATCTGTACAGTTTTCCACATTTTTAGCACAAGTGTGCAGTGTATCCTGATGGCACTCCTGTGCAGAACTGTACAAGAATATAACACATCCTCATCCTTTTCTCACCCCTGCCCCCCCCACCCTCTCATTCTGTCTCAGGATTCTCTTTTCATCTGAGAAAGATCTATCTCCCTACTTCTTATTATCTATTTTTTCATTTGCTTTTTATTTATAACTTGGGTTTCTCGTATAAAGAAGTCATGTGATACTTAAACTTGTGTGACTGATTTATTTCACTTAATATTATGGTCTCAAGGGCCATCCGTGTTCCTACAAACGACTCAAGCTTATCTTTATGGCAGAGTAATGCTCCACTGTGTGTAAATACCACACTTTTTTATCCATTCATCTGCTGATGGACATGTAGGCTCTTCCAAGATTTAGTTATTATGAATGACACTGTTATAAACAAGGACATCCTTGCACTACTGTAATATGGTATCTTTAACTCTTCCAGAAAATACCTGGGAGGGGAACAGCTAAGTCAAATGGAAGTTCTAGTTCTAGTTCCAGTTGTCCGAGAAAATCTCCAGCCTGAATTCCAAAGCAGTTGGACAATGTTGAAGGGTCCTTTTCCCCTGCAGCCTTGCCAGCATTTATTATTAATCGATTTCATTACATTATCATTACTTTCATATGTTTTGTACCTGTGAAAAATTTTTGAAGATTACTACCAATGCTTACCCAGTGAACTGAATTTTCTTTATTGACTTCAGTCATTATTATAGAAATTCTCATATCAGAGAGCACATATGGTTTGCCAATCTATTTGCCACCCTTTCTTAATTTAAAAAGAACTAATTTGGGGGGACAAGTAAATAAAAAGAACAAAAGCAGGTGGGCAGGATGAGAGGATGAAAACTGTAAAAGTCACCTCAATGCAAGAACAATTTCCTTCCTGCTATAAATGAGTACACTGGTCAAATGCACAGATGTTAAACAAACATCCCTATTTAGTTAACAGTCCGTGTTAGACCTCACCAGAATTACTCTCCATTTTGAGGACCTGGTAGCTTTTGGTTTTGTTTTTTAGCTTCAGTTTCAGGAAAGTTTGGCTGCTTTCTATTGAAATCGTCTCCTCTTTGGAACTTCACCCCTCCCCAAGGCACACTAGACAAGTGAATCAATTTTCCTTAGAGTGAAAGGACTTGGGTAATTAGATGAATCATTCAATTTATTTAAAAACATTGCTTAGATGTGTGAAATAACTTTAATAAAGCTTATTTTCATGCCAAGACTGGTAGGGATATTAAACTCTTAGGTTAGCAGAGTTAAGAATGATTGAAGTATTAAATGCATAGTCACCCTAGTCTTAGAGATTTGAAAAGATGTAAATATTTTAGGTTTAAATGATGATGATGATGATGATGATGATGATGATGATGTTTATCAAGTGCCTAGTTTGTACTAGTGTAAGGTTTGGGATCCTAGATATCATTCAAAGACCTACGTGTTCCTGGTTTACTCACTATGCCCAGCCTGAGTTACTGGGTTGGGTTATGTCCCAAATGAATTAGAATGCCCCCCAAATTAGTTGGCACCTGAGAAAAAGTTGGCCAGTTAACTATCTACACCCTCATCAGTAAGACTTTAAAAGGGGAAAAGAAAGTAAGTGGAAAGCTGAGCCAATTTTTTCTACATCTGGGAAACCTGAGAACAGATAGATGTCACTCTGACAGGTCCGCTAACTACATGAGGAAGTGATCTGCTGGGACACCAGACACACGCCATCAAGAATACTTATCTGAACACTTATATGAGGGAGAATCTGTAGCCCGTATAAGCCTATCAGCTATTCGAGTGTGTGAGACTATCTGCTGGCAAAGATCATATTTTTAAAGCTTCATTCTGCTTTCCAGATTTATGCTTATGTAGAAGAAGGTTACACAGAAAAACACAGATAAAATAGAGGGTGGATGAGTGATTATCCAGCTGTTCTGTGCTGGATAAATGTCCAACTGTTTAATATTTTTAGCAGTAACTTGAAGATATAATGCTTTTACCATATTTTCAGATGCTGCAAAACAGAAAAAAGGTTGATATTATTATCATTTTTAGATAATACACTGAGTTTAAAAAGATCCAAACATGCTGGGTGTCATGGCGCATGCCCATCACTGCAGCATTCTGGGAGGCTGAGTAGGAGGGTCACGAGTTCAAGCTGGCCAGAGAACTTAGTGACTTAGTGAGACTGTCTCAAAACAAAAAGGGGGCTGCAGATGTAGCTCAATGAGAAGACACTGTGTGGGACTGTCTGCTGGCATAAGATCATATTTTTAAAAGCTTTACTCTGCTTTCCAGACTTACACTTATGTGGAACAAGGTTACAGAGAAAAACAGATAAAATAGAGGGTTTAATGCTCAGTAGCAAGGCCTGTAGTAAGGAAGGTGATGGGCGACTGTGATGTTAAGAGTAAGTCTGCTCAGAGGAGAGGAACCAGTCTGCAAGCCTCGGGAAGTGGTGACATAAAGAAATGAATGAAGGACTGAGGATATTTGGTTTGAAGAAGAAAACACCACCAGAACCAGAAACAGCTCTTGCAATGGAAGTACTGAGTCCTAAAGACGGAAGCAGAGTCCAGTCCTTGGCGTGGTGTTCTGAGATCAAGGACAACCACTCAACCTATCCAGCGCCCTCAACCCATATATCTTATTTATTCCTGAATTACCTAGACTCTGTGTGCTGGGCACTGAGAATGCAGAAATAAAGAACAAAGCTTTTGCCTCGGGAGAATTTACAGTCTAGTACCCAAGACAGATACAACAGGTAATTAATGTACAAATGCACAGACCTCCTAGGAGTTCAAGGACAAGAACTCACCCTGAAAGCAAGACACAGCTTCGAGGTGAGAGGTCACCTGTGTCCTGCTCTCGCCCACTGTTGCTGGCAAGTTCTACAGTCCTTTGCTTACAAATGCATCACCATCCTCAGTCTTCAACTCCCTGCATCTCTTCACATTGTCTTTCCTCAGCGCATATCTATCTCTGTGCTTGATGTCACCTTTCATAAGGACACAATCACGGGGCTGGGATCCATCTTATCCTAAGGTGCCACCTTAATCGGTCACCTGTAAAGACCATGTCCAGTAAGCACACATCCACAAGCACTGAGGGTTAAGACTACAGCACCTTTTAGGGGAATAAAATCCCACCATGATACCTGTCTAACTTGAAATAATCATGTCAATATTTCCTTTTTATAAGTCTTTCTTCTTTTTGTAAATAGCAGGTGTAACAAAATCTGTGCTCCTGTATCAGCGGAAGCCTCTGGCTCTCTTCCTGACCCTAAGTTCACACCACAAGTCCTTCCTCTAGCTCTTCTCTACTCTAAACCTCAGTGTCCGCTTCACTCATCCCTAATCTCCTCCCTTTTCTCCTCAGCCCCACACTCCAGGGGGAAGGATGTCAACAACCCTGTGAATCTCAGTCACAGAAGCAGAATAAACATTTGAATAAACCCTTGAGATTTTTTTAAAGTTGAAAATGTAATGGTGCTTTATTCTAGCCTCTATCAAAGTTTTTAACCTAAAATAACAACAGAGAGCAGCAAAGGTTCACTGACGACACAATGAGATCATGCCAGACATGAGCAGGGGCTCATAATGTGGGAAAAGAACACTGAGATGGGTCATAGGCATATCTGGAGAGACTGGGGCATTGAAAAGCTTCTAAAGAAAAAAAGGAGACATTCCTGGAAGCTATTCTGAAGTAAACTTCCTTCACCATACAGCATCATTGCAGGAGGTCAGCCACTATTCCCTGGCAATGCTAACTGTTGCTAGGAAGGTTTCATAGAAGCAGCTTATCTGAATGTTTTCTGCTGTCAGACAGTTTTTGTAGTAGCTCTTCCCACTAGCATATGTCCACGAGGACCTGCTAAGGGTCTCTGTAACTGCTCTTATCCAGAAAACCTGCATGAGGACCCTTCTTCATTTATGATTTTATATGAGACTCCATTTTGATAATGGCAACATTCACAGCACGATGCCAAATTAAATGACAGTCTAAGTGGTGCATGGTGGTGTATCTCCCAGCACTGTAATCTCCCAGCACTCTCAGAGGCTCAGGCAGGGGGACTGTATATTTGAGATCCACTGGGGTCATGTAGCAACTTAGGAGACCCTGTCTCAAAACTTTAACAAAATGGGAGAAGTGGCTCAGTGAAAAATATCAGTGTTTAATTCCCAGTATCAGGAAAAAAAAATATATATATATATATATTACAAATATTTTCAAAGTAAAAACCAGAACAACCAAGACAAAATATCATATAATAAATTCTGTAATTCAGAAGAGTCTTGGAGAGCTCAATGGTGAAGCCCCAGCCGGAGCCAGGACTAGGAGACACAACAGATCAATGAGGCACAGAAAGGAACATTCTTGGCTGAAGGAGAAGCAAGTGCAAGGGTGTGGCACTGACAGGGAAGAAGCAGCGTCAGCAATTCCCCAGGGCCTGGCCTGTCCAAGACACGAGACAGGCAAGCAATGGCCCGGCTCCCCAGGGCGGCTATATCTTCGGTTGTCTACTTATTTACCATTATTTTAGTTATCACTGAAATGGAGAATAAGCAGGGAGTTAAAGAGTAACCGAGGAGGGGCCGGAGAGTTAGCTCAGTGGTTCGGGCGCCTGTCTTGCAAGCGCAAGGGCCCGGGTTTGATTCCCCGGTAACCACATAATAATACTGGGTGTGGAGACCCACACCCAGCAGCAACCAGTACCACATACCACAGTGCTGGGCGTGGTGGCTCACGCTTGTAATCCCAGCACTCGGGAGGCAGAGGCAGGAGGATTGTGATGTGAGTTGGAGGCTGAGCTCAGGGCCAGCCTGAACCACAAAGCGAGACCTGTCTCAAAAAACCTAAAAAAAAAAAAAAAAAGAAGAGTAACCGAGGAGAACATGTTCGGAAGTCCACGTTCAAAAGATCATTTTGGCAACCATGAGCAGAATGGATTAGAAAGTGACAGTCTGGAGATGAGGTAAGCAGTGAGAAGTCTACAGAGTGCAAACTAACAAGGAAGAAAGCAGAAGAAAAGGGGCTGTTAATGAAAAGTATTTCGCAGGAACAACCCACAGGACTTTAATGAGAGTCGCCCACATCAGAGGCACCTGGGGAGATTTTCTCAATGCAGATTCTCTGGCCCTGTGTATCTGAATGTTTGCTGTTTATACCTAGGGACTTTGAAGAGCTCCCGCCAGACTCTGGGACTAAAGACAGGCCCAGCCCAGGAGAAAGGAAACTTTCCGTTGATTCAGACCCAGACCAAGTCCCACAGGAGGAGCGACTACGCAGCAGTCGCCTTAGTCACTTTCTCATTGCACTTACTCACTTGACACCCAACACCCACAGCTCCAAGGAGAGCTTTATTCTGGCTCAGGGTTTCAGACCGTGGCTGAAACCAAGGCAGGCACAGGATGGTGCAGGGACATGTGGAGGAAAAGATGCTCAACCCATGGCAGCCAGGAAGCAGCACAAGAAGCAGGAGACAAGGAAGAAGCACAACACTTCCAGGTCAACCCGCCAGTGACCCACCTCTCCAGACCGGACCCACCCCAGAACCCATCAGTCCATCAGCCCCCTGACGAGAATAGCACTCGCACAAGCCAGTCACCTTCCAAAAGTCCCATCTCTGAACACATGAGCCTGCAGGAGACTCTGTAGAACTAAAGGATGACAACCGTGAGACAACTCAGAGATACACCAGCGTGCCGGGACCTCCCGCACTGAATGTAATCAGCTGCAGCCTGCAGGCGCAGCAAAGAGAGGCCATAGAAGAACTGTACTTCTGCCAGAGGAAAGAGAGAGCCTTTAAGCACTCCAGAGACAGACAGCTCCTGGTGTGCAGTGAGCGGAACGGAAGGCAGCCAGGGTGGCCGCAGGCTTCCAAAGCAAAGCAAGCTGTCACACGGACCTTCTCTGCGCACCCCTTTTGCCCTCGCTGTGGCTCAGGATATTGTGTCACTCTGACCTGGTTTGGATTTCAGGTTCTGGCCTCGAAGCTGCCTCTGTTTCCATGACAACCCCGTCCTGTCTGAGCCATGCTTGCTCTGTGCTGCAGCATCTGGATTTACGCACCCTGTGGTTCCAACTTGTCACCATCCCCGAGGCTGTCTCCATCTGGCCCCTCCCACATCTGGTTTTCATCTTAACCCAAGCCTTCCTAGTTTCCAGCCTGCTCCTGTCAATCTTCAGATCCTACTTCTGGCCCAGGCACAGATCACCCTCTGTCCTTGGTGTGCTGGAGCAGCTTTCTACATGAGGTTATGACAGTCCAGTAGCTTCCCATGGAATGTGGTAGGCAGAAAGTACAGCTGTTAAAAGCACAAGTTTTGAATTCAGGCTTCAGTCAAATCTAGATTATGTGACAGAAAGCAAGTGACCTTGTCTCTCCAAGCTCCAGTTTGCAATTCCACATGATAAATACACCTAACTTAAGTTACAAGGTATAATCAGCGTTGCCAGGTTCACCGACTTGGGATAAACACATGACCGACACTCTTTTCAGTTTTCATTCAGAGCTCAAGTAAACATCCAGGTACTCTGGTAAGAGAATGTTCAACATTTCCCCTTGAAATGCAACCCATCCTTAATGTCAGCCCATCCTTAATGTCAAAGCCCAAAGTGATCAAATCTAGCTGTATCAGGAAGTGGCCTGAAGCTGCAAGTCAGTCCACAGACCCCGTATCTGCCACATGGTGCCACACAGAGACTCTTCCTGTCACTGAGAGAGCTCACCTTTGCTGGCTCCCTCGCTCTGCACCTCAAGGCACAGGATCTTGGATACACAGGTTATAGCCAGTTGTTCAGGCCACAGCCAGTCCTTCCTCGGGCTCTGACACCGGGTTCCAGGATCCAGGCTGGCTCCTGTTTCCCTACACACACGCCAAGAGCCCCCTCTCCCCACCACACAGCCTGTGTTAGCTCCCTAGGGTGGCCATGACAAATTGCCACAAGCTGGTGGCGAAAGATAACAGATATCAATAACAGTCTTGCAGTTCAGAAGCACAGAAATCTTGATGTCATAGACACAGGTAAGGACTTTCCAAAGAGAACTCCAGTTGCATGAAAAATGACACCAAGATTCAGCAAGTAGAATTCCGCCAAATTAAAAAGCTTCTGCACAACAAATAAAACAACCAATATAGTAAAGCGAGAACCTGCAAAATAGGGGGGAAAAAATTGGCAGCTGCTCCTTGGACAGAGAACTAATATCTAGAATATATAAAGAACCCAAAAAATCAGATCCCCCAAATAGGAGACACAATCAAAATAAACAGGCAATTGAAATAAACAGACATGTCTCAGAAGAAGTTCAAGTGGCCAGGCATTTCATGAAAAGATGTTCAACATCTCTGATCATTAGAGAAATTCAAATGAAAACAAAACTCAGATTCTATCTTACTCCCAGGAAGAAATGGATATTATCAAGTAATCAAATAATAACAAATGCTAGCAAGGCTGTGGAGAAAAAAATGACCCTTCTATATTCTTGGTGGGAATGTAAACAGGGCACAACCACCTTGGAAATCAGAATGGAGATTCCTCAGAAACATAAAACTAGTAATCCCACTATACTCAGCTGTTTCCCTGCTAGGTACCTTTCTGAAAGAATAAAATACATCATATTACAGTGACACATGCATACACATGTTTATTGCAGCACAATCCACAATAGCTACATCTTGGAAGCAGCCTATTTATTCATAAACAAAGAACTGGACAAGGGAACTGGGATATTTATGCACAATAGAGTACTACTCTGCCTTTAAAAAGGATAGATTTGAATCATTTGACTGAAAACGGATATACCTTGAGACCATAATGTCAAATGAAATAAATCTGACACACAAGAAACCCAAAGTACAAATAATTCAAAGAGCAAAACAAAAGATATGTAATAAGCAACAGGAAGAGAGATCTTTTTCCCCAAAGAGTCCTGCTAGCTACACTAGAATAAACTCTAAACCTGAATAATTTTTATCTCATTTCATTATAAAATAGATGCAATGTCTAGCACATGGATAGACCTCAAGGGTGGTAATTTTATGACCTCGAAGATAATCAAAAGTGTCCCAAGGACACAATATGTCAGAATAAATTTTGGGTTTCTAGAAACAACACTTATACTCGACTTAATTTCTAGTACAATTAAGTGACGCTTTTGATGCAGTCTGACAAGTTCTGTGACTCCTGGTATATCATATACATTGTTGAATCATGGATCAAAGTTACAATTAGCATCAGAGTCTCTGACAAGCAGAACAGCTCAGATCTCTACCTAGCAATACCCAGAACACACAGAACATGTTCAGAGTGAGACAAAAGTGAGATGCTGTGAGTTACCAAGGGGATTTCCTTCTGATGGTCCAATCTTCACATTTATGATTTCACAAAACCATAGAACACTTACAGCAGCAACAACTTAGGGCTTTTTTGTTGTTACTGAACAGTTGGACCTTAATTATTTTCAGCTCAAACATTTCAGGAAGAATTTTAGGACTGAAAGAAATTCTCTAAAAGAAATATCCATTTAACAAATGGTGAAATGAAGGTTCTAAGACAGTTGATTATTCAAAACCATACACTTATTAGGCTAGATTGTCTCTAGAATAAATCTTCCTAAATCCCTGCCTAGTGGTCCTTCCATCTGTCTAGCTGTGAGACACAGATAAGGTGCCATTATTTCTCTAGACAATGCCATTAGATACTCAAAACCAGTGTCACCTCCAGTTCAATTGTGGACTTACCTTCCATTCTTTTCTTCTTTCCTTTTCCTTTTTCTCTCACCAACCCCTTCACTAGTTTTCTTTTCAAAGCTTTTCCTTTGCCCTGGGGAAGGAATTAACATTTATCAAGCACTCACTATTTACTAAACACCAGGAAATGCACAAATGATCTGCACGATATCCTGAGGCCAAGGGGGGTGGTGCACATCTGCAATTCCAGCCAAAGCAGGATCTTCAATTCAAGCCGAGCTTGGGCAACTTGGTGAGAACCTGTCTCAAAATGAAAAAATATAAAATGGATGGGGTGTAAGTCATGAAGGACCTTGGTTAAACTTCAAAACACGTATGAGTTACCACCAAAACACATATGGGTCACTAAACAATTTTGCGTATTAAGAAACTAACACCTAAGGAAATTATGTGTCCAAGAGAGCGACTAGGCGGAAGTATAAGAATCCGGCCAATCCATCTGACATCAGAGTTCATTCCCTTCCCAAGATGTCACGGTGCATCCTGCTGCTCTGGGCCTCAACACCACATCTGCAGTGAAGTCAACTCGTAAGTGATGCGATGTCTTGCTAGACATTCTTATAGGGAAGAAAACAACACTGTTCATAGGAACTGCTTAAGTGGGAACATAAAAAGGATCACTCCTAACATGCTCATTTAATTAGAGAGCCACTCATGGTTCTCAAAGCACTGCTGGAAACCCGGAGAAGTAGGCAAGTATTATCTTAGTATCCACATTATGAAACCGAGACACCCAACACACAGAACATTACAGTCGCTGTGAAAAGAGAGGGTGAGGAAATAAGGTTGGTGACCACCTTTGAGGTCTGAAAAGAAGGAGCTGAACTCTAGGAAATACGTTTCACAACTCTCACTGGATAACTTATTTGCAGTACATGGAGTAACTGTTTTCTAGTTTTTGCTCTTCTGTCCTCTGTTAGCTTCTTCTCAAAGGAAAATACTGTGTCTTAGTCATCTTTGTATTTTCCATCATCCAGAGCCAGTGTCTTACACAGAGAACATGTTCAGTAAATGCTTTCCCTGAATAAACACCTGCTTTCACAAGTGATGGATTTATTTTAAAGAGCTCAAGCCTTCATTTACAGCCCATGCTGTATGCATTTCAGGGCCATACTTTTGAAGACAGGGATGAAAATAAGATTTTTTACAAGAGATTCCAAGGCATAATGGAAGGATTTTATAAACAGTAATTGTAATAGTGAAAATGTGTCAGAGCACATCGCCGCCTCAGGCTTTCTTCTAACTGAATGACTCTGACTTCCTCTACAAGGGAGAAACTTGGATCCTTGGCCACTATTTTTCTTTTTTCTGAAATATCTTCAATATATGGTACGTTTTTGAAGTATAATCCTGTTCTTTATGCATTCAGTTTAACTTGCACATTAGATACAAAAGGTCTCTCAGGCTGTTGTGTATATCTGCATATTTTAAGAAGATTTTCAACACAATAGATATGAACAGCTGTTCTCAGAAGCACTTAATGTTTGATATATACTTTTTCCTGATCTTTTTAAATTCTTCTTTCTTATATTGATATCATATCCACAATAATCCTCTCATGTCTGACAGCTTAGGGAAAAAAAATAGGATCAAATTGTTTATGATTTGTTTCTCAGGAAACAAAAATTTTTTTAAACAGAGGTGAACTTCAAAGCACAGAGAGTTTGTAATGATGCCATCATTTCAAATACCAAGAGTTCATCCTAAATTATAACTTAGATCCTTAAGAATCTGTAGTTTAGGGGCCGAGGATTTAGCTCAGTAGTTCCAGTGCCTGTTTTGCAAGGACAGGGTCCCAGGTTCAAACCCTGGTAACCACATACAACAATATTGGGCATGGAGACTCACTCCAACCAGCAATCAGAACCACATACCACAGCGCTAGGCGTGGTGGCTCACACCTATAATTCCCAGCACTAGGGAGGCAGAGGCAGGAGAATTGCTGTGATATGAGTTAGAGGCTGAGCTCAGGGCCAGCCTGAACTACAAAGTGAGACCCTGTCTCAAAAAGAAGAAGAAGAAGAAAGAGAAAGAGAATCTGTAGTTTAGTTTTTGTTTGTTATTTTTATCTTTTTCCGTAATTTTTATTGTCAAGTCAAATAAAAGTGGACTGATTGTTTTTAAGCGGTGTGTTCCCATGACTCAGTTGTTCATGGATGTCTGTACTATATCTTACTTTGTTGAGCCCACCGCATTAAAAACAAGACTCTTTTGTGGACATCATAAAGACAACAAAACAGAAAGCCACAAGATCACTGAGTTGAGCTGAACAAAGCCCAGCTCTGATAGATCTTTCTGGATCCTTTGAAGTTAGGAATCAAAACCAGTTGCCTTTAATTAATAGGCTACCCTCGATGAGATGATGTTCAAGCATTCCCTACATGGAAGAGGCCTGCTTCATAATGGTAACTGAAGACTTGGCCCTTCAAATGACACAGCTTGCCACCCCCTCCTTTGAGGGGTCGTAGGTCACAGCAACCGATTATGATGATTCAGTTGAGGTCCCCATGCCCTTTTTTCTCCCACTGGCCAGAGGCACAGCATCCAACTTTGTTTTGTCTATTAGTCTAAATTGGGGAGCAGGAAGGCTTTGTCATCTTTATGTTCTAACATTAAACTAAGTTGGGAGCCAGTATACTTCAAAAGCTACAGGATGAAACATACACATCCCTATAGTTATCATACTATGAAAGCAATCTTAATATTTAGGATCAGCATGTGAAATATATCAGGTTGGCCTCTCTGCACTCTTTTTAGTGTCCAGGAAGAAAAGAGCAAAATGCCTGTGTGCCTGCGATCAGGTAATTATCCTCGGTGTGACAAACAATGTCACAAACTATAGTCGCAGTCCTGCCTGCTTTGCGTTGGGTATAAAAGAAGAAAGGCCAGGGCCGGGG
>PVIR01028753.1:0-21683 GCA_004026965.1 Petromus typicus | reverse complement strand
GAAGCAATACATCATGGAATATATTCTTGTAGAGTTCACAACTTAAAAGCAAGACTTGTGATCATCACTGAATCTGTAGTTGGAAGGAAAAGTTAAATAATTAGAGTGAAGTTGATAGATGTGAAAGACTGGCAAATATAACTCAGCTAAAAAATTGATATCTCTGAAATAGATTTTCATAAAACAGGAGGAAATGTGTTTTACAATACTGAACATGAGAACTAATCATGAGGAAGAAAGATTTTCACTGAACACTGGAAGCCCACACCATCTAGTAGAGAGGTAATGCTGAATGCTCGACATGGGGACATCCGAACTCGGATCTTGGCATGGGTGGCTTCTCGAGTGCACAGCTATGCTCACTGACTTCTTCCTGGACCATGTCATCCAAGAGCCCTCCGAGGCACTTGTTTTTACATCATCAAGGTTTATAAAATATTTTTTATTTGGTTTTCATCCTACATTTACCATCCCCCAAATCACTGCAAATTAGGCTTACATGAAGAATTTAAATTTCATAAACATTGAAAATGTATAAAATAAAAATGGGCAAAAGAAAGGAATCAAAAGATGAAGGAAGGCAGGAGGGAGGAAGGGATAAGGGGTGGACAAGGACTAGGGATGTGTCACGCATGTTCCCACCCCTCACAAGGAATGTAGGCATTGTACACAGCAAACACAGGATCAGGAATGGCTGAAGGGAAGAGAAAAGGAAGAGAAAAAGGAGTCAAGGTGTGTTATATACATGTACCAACTTCCACAAGGAATGTTCACATTATATCCTACACACATGTGCTAATAAAGTAAAAGAATAATAAAAAACCTGAAAGTACAGGGAAAATGTTTGTCTTAGACACCAGGAACATTATCAGTATTGTCTTAGAATGGGAAATACAACCATTTAGTATTTTTTCTTATTTTTTTAACCTTAGAGAAACTTTTAAAACACCATGTACCTTGTGATGAAAACTACTAAGCACCTAGTTATGTCACATGAAGCAAAAATGCTACCTAATCTTATATAGCAGCAATGTAAAATGGTACTTATGTTAAGTGTCATTACATGTTTAATTTATGTATAAATCAGCATGAAGAAAAATACTGCTTAATTTGAGAGATGCTCGTGCCTTACAGATTTTGCAATTACGTTACTTCTTCCTTTGAGAATATACTTTCCCCAAATATTTACATAGCTTTTTTAAAATCTCCTTGAGATATATGATGATGTTACTGCCTCAGCGAGGCTATCCTTAAATATCTAAAATTGCAATCTCCAAACACGTCAATACATGAAGTTACTCTTTCTCAGCTTTATCTTTCTAGTTAGGACAAGTAGTGTATACTATTTCCTAGGATGTAACAGAAACTGTTCAACACAGAGATGGTCTGCAGTCATATCTTTTCATGGTTAACATTCTGAAGGTCTTCTTTTATTATTCAAATTATAAATTTTGTAAAAATTATAGGACATGTCTTGCTACATATGTCTTATCTAACCATACTATATATTCCTCCTATATCTTATTCATTCATGGTCTGTCTGTTCTCTGTACAGCATAAGTGTCATGAAAAGGACTTTTCACCTATTTTCTTCATTGTCTCCTTAGTGTCTGGTATAACGACTTTCACACACTAGTAATTATTTAATGAACAAATGATTTGAACAAAAGAAATTAGCATAATTAAGCATCAATTTCTTTTAAACTTACTTAGGATGTCATAGTTTTAAGTCAGAGTTTTACGTTTTAAGATACCACAGCTGAAATTTGAGGATTCATTTTAAGTTAGGTATTTGCAGCAGGTGATTCTATAAGCACTTGAATTTTTGCTTCTGAGGGGCTTGGAAGCATCTGAAATTTTTGACTTTCTATATCTGCTCCACATGGCACTGATATCTGCTGTACTTGTTATCAGACACACAGAAGTACAAGAGTAATTTAGAAGGAAATGCATGAAGAGAAAGTCTTGGTTTATCGTCTGCTTTTGGGTCTCCAGTTGGCCCTAATATCTTGGCTTATATCTTAATAGAATTGCATTTTTGCTTGTTGAATGAAGTGGGACTGAAGGGGAAGTGACAATGTGAATGTACTGGTAAAAGGTAATACATGTTTGCGGCATCTTGCCTGCAACACATTAAACACTGAGCATAGAGTCTGTGTGTAGTTCAGCTCAATACATCTCCATTCTTCCCTTTCATTGCAGTTCTCATCATCACTCTGCTCGGATGGGCCTCCTAACACCTCCTTCTACTCTCACTTTTAGTTCCTTCCAGTCTCTTCTCCACACAACCACACAAAATGAACGCTGCGAACTCAAATCCTGCCATATTTGAAACACTGACTTGAAGATAAAGACCAAAATATTACTAACACCCAAGCGTGGCCCCTCTCATCCTCTGAAGTCTCCACACACGGAGGCCCTGCTGGCCCCAGCAGCTTTCTTTCTAACCATCAGGTGCGCCATGCTGTCTCCATTGCTGACTGTGCACACGCTGTTAACTCTGAGCTCAAAACTCTTCCCTTATTTCATTTACTCTTCTTTGGGTTGCAGTCAACCCCACTGCCCCAGTAAAACATTTTTCAGCTTCCTGGGTAAATCACACCCTTCCTTCCCACCCTCAGGTACAAAGTGGATGGCAGTTTCTGTACTTGTGCCACACAGCAGTCTGATTCTTCTGTAGGATTTCGCAGAATCACACTTGCCAACTACTGGTGGATTTTTGTTTGTTTGTTTGTTAGGTCCTTTTCCTTCTTAAAACATAAAGATCTTGAAATCAGGTATTGAGTCTTTCTTGTCATTCAATCTCATGGCTTTCCAGTGCTTATCCCAACAGTGGGATTCTGCTGACTAAGGGAATGCCTGGCTATCATCATTACCGTTCCCTCCCTGTCACATTACCATCTAATTCCCAGGAAGACACTTTTTTATGCTTTCCTCCTAGAGTCTGCAGCCCTAAAACCAACTCCAACTGCACTCATACACTTTTGGTTATGATATTTATAAAGTGATAACCCAATCCCCTTGACCCTCAATGTATAACCTGCACAAATCTAACAAGCATTTTAAAATTCTGCCTAGATCGTACCATCTGGAGTTCATTTTTATTATTTGAACTCTGTGAAGTCCCATTGCTTTAGTAATGTGTATGTTTTCAGTTCTCTGTATTGGAACTTAAATTCCTTAGAGATAAGAGCTGTGTTGCAATTATTTTTGACCATCCTGCAGCAATAAATATTATCCCTTAAATATAAAGATGCCATAAACATCTACTAACGCAAATTCTTATTGAATTCAGTTTCCCTCTGATTTTGTTTTATGTTAGTCTTGAAGTATTTTTCTCTAAGCTTCTACTTTACTAGTATATTTAAATTTAAGTTTCTACTTTACTAGTATTTTTATTTTGCTATCTTGAAGGAGCCACAGTTTGCTTTTTATAAACATTTTTAAAATATACTATATCTGATTTTAAATATATAGAAGCAAAATATGTAGAAACAAAATAACTTCCATCTCCCCAACAGAATAGTTTTGGTGTAGGTAACAGAAAACAATATAACATTTTAATTTTGTAAGAATTTTAAAGTACAGGGCCGGGGAGTTAGCTCAGTGGTTCCGGCGCCTGTCTTGCAAGCGCAAGGACCCGGGTTCAATTCCCTGGTTACCACATAACAATACTGGGTGTGGAGACCCACACCCAGCAGCAACCAGTACCACATACCACAGTGCCGGGCGTGGTGGCTCACGCCTGTCATCCCAGCACTCGGGAGGCAGAGGCAGGAGGATTGTGATGTGAGTTTGAGGCTGAGCTCAGGGCCAGCCTGAACCACAAAGTGAGACCCGGTCTCAAAAAAACCTAAAAAAAAAAAGAATTTTAAAGTACAGAAATTGACTAAAACAGAAAAAGACCTAAGGTTATAATGAGAAAGTCGAGGGTAAGGGAAAAATGCTCTAAAAGTGTTGAGAATGACACAAGGAAGTCATCAGAAGGCCATTCAACTTTCTTCTGGACTCATTTAATTTGATTCAAATATTTCAGGTGTGTGTTTATTTAAATAATTTTTATCTTGTACATTTCCTAGATTATAACTAATCTAAAGATTATAACTAATTTCTTTTTTAAAAGTGAACAAAAACCTTCAGGGAACAGTAAGATACACTCGGTAAGAAAGTCTCCTAGAAATAAAGTAAAAAAGCGAGACACAGAAAGTTTTTAACACCCAACAAATTGGTGCATACAACTTTTCCTATAGAAAACATTCCTTTTCCTGGTTTCTATTCCAAGAATATTTACAAAAGAAATGTCTTAAGGTGACAGTCAATGTTTTATTATTGTTTTATAAAGAAATAAGAAAAAGTCTTCAAAAACCTACTCCTGTCTCTGCTAGGTTCAATCATGACTTAGTTTTTTCTCTGAGGCCTTTCTCCAAAGCCGTTCTGTTGTTTGTTATTTACCTTATTCAATAGAGATTTGGAGCTCAGGGAACCCTAGAGAATGAATTTTGATGTCCTTTTGATGTCATTCTCTAAAACATAAGAAAAATTTTAAGCCAGCTTTTGGTAAGTACTAGATCAAAATTCTTTCCAATTTGAATTTTCTAGCTAGGCCCTGAATTGTTATTTTTGTTTTGTTGATTAAGAAGAGAACATATTACTTTAGATGCAAGTACCTGGGGATGCAACTTGACAAGTTTTAGCTAAAAAAAAATAAGAAGTCTGAATTAGCTCCCAGAGTTCACTTATTCTCCCAGAGGAGATTAAATTGAAAACAAAACAAAACAGAAAAACCAGCTTGATTCTCTTCAAATGCATGGACAAGTATTTGCTTGGACCTCAGCTTGCTGCACCAAGAGGCATAAAGAAAAGTGTTTTGTCCTGAAACAGACACTTACATTTAGAAACTCTGTCTTATATCTGTCCATCAGGAACTGTAATAATAGATGAAATAGACTGGTTTTTAATGGAATCATATTCTGATAGATCCTATAAAATGTTTCCTCAACAATTTACATTCTAACCTTGAAGGTATCTCACCATATAATACAAAATTATTTAGTACCGACACCTTAAAGTTGAAGGATGTCTGTTAAATGGAAAGTTAGTTTTAATACCATTTAGTTGAATACAAGTTTTTTTTTTCTTACTGTATTAAATCAACAAGTCAGTTTTTTTTAAGGTCCATTTGGTATTAAAAGACAAAATTTTAATTTCAGAGAAAGAGAGAGAGAAACAAAGAAAAAAAAAAAGAAAAAGATCTATTAATACCTCGGATCGTCAAATGCTGCACCTCTGATATGGGCCCTATCTATCTATTATATTTATCTTATGGGCTTCCTGGGAGGGTCACATGACATAATAAATTGTGTAGCTCAATGAAATCATTAAGCCATAGTAAAATACTTTTAACATAATTTTATGAGGTTATTGTAAGCTATTTTGAAGACTATTTGGAACAAAAAAATATATTCTTTGCATGGAAAATTGGTTTTGAGAAAGGTTGAAGGAAGTAAAATAGGAAACAAGAATTAACAAACATAAACAAGAATTATGTACACATACAAATCCTTATAATGCATGTGATGATTAAGTATCACAATTATGCACTAATAAAAATTTAAAAATAAAGTGTTCTATAATAACATCTGTTGAGACAGCAAGATTCTTCAAAAGTTGCTTTGAATGAAGTCTGTACCACTTTATATTATGATTAAATCTATAGCAGGGACCCTGTTCTGAGATAACTGAATAGACAGTGTCGCTCTTCTGTTGTGGGTTTATCATAATGTAGACTAGCTCTGCAAAACTCCGTGGTAAGTTAAGGAGACAGATGTGTCTGTCAAGATGGAATCAGGGGGGAGGGGAAGCCCGCTGCTCTCAGGGTATAGTTTCCTGTGTGTGGCCTCCATGAGAAAATTCCACCGAGTTGGCTCTGAGCTCTCTGCGGGAATGCAAGCAGGATAAAAGCCACTGGAAGAACTGAAGATGCTCATCCACCACGGTCCCCTCACATCCGGGCACCTGCCCATTTGGATAAAGTGGCCCCTCAGGTACCTTCTCACACTCACAGAAACTGACTCATTGCAAGAGTGCAAGACAGAGCAACCTCATCAACTGTCTCCCAACGCAAAACTGCCCACATTCAACTTTTAATAACTGTGGCAATAATGTAGGACAATTATATATAACTCAACCTAGAAATAACTTTAAAAATCTAGCATCAATCTTAATTCCATAGTGATCTCAAGGCATGAATTTATTCTTCTGATGTATTTTAGTCTCCAGAAATAACATAAAAAAACAATTTACTTTTAAATTATAGCACTTGACAATCTTAAGCTAGTTTTATTGTTTGAAATCATTACCCACTTACAAAATAGAAATTCTTGTCTAGATATATCCATACACTAATACAGGAAACAAAAAACCAGAAGACTTTGGGTTTGCTGATTTATTGCAAAATTGACTTTAAATTCTAAAAATCAATATAAAGAAGCCTCAGGGTGCTTTATTTTTTGTGAGCTTGTATTTCAGCTCATTTTGTATAACAAACGTGCATTTCTCAAACGTCCTGAGAAATAGAAAGAACTTCAGTTTGAACTTGAAACTATTCCAGTACTTTTAGGCCAGGGGACAGGAGAACATGGATACAGCACAGTGAGCAAAATAAATCCTTCATGCGGTAACGTTGTTTGGATGTAACATCGTTTAAAATGTTAGTAACGACATTTTAAAGTGTAAATATTTGTATGGAACAATTAATTTCAATCTCCTAATGCCTTTATATTAAGTGATTCCATTTGTCTTCAGGTGATGTCCACATGTACGTAATTCCAAGTCTCTCTGTACATAAGTACACTTTTTTAGCTTGAGACTAAAGCCTCAACATAAAAGCCATCAGTTATTACTTACCACTGTGGGACTAATGGAGAGCAGCTCTTGCATACGTAAGTAGAGGTATAGTAGTGAAAACTCCTTCACCTCACACAATTTAAATTATAAAAGCAAAAAGCCAATCCCGCTTGACGATCTGAACTGTCCACTTGATAGAAGGACAGAGGCAGAATGCATCAGCAAAGACTTATAATCTGAGTCATAGCTGAGAAGTTATGTTTTTGGTGAGGATCTCACTGTAAGACATCCTGCTAAAGATCTGAAACCCTCCCTGCTATCGCTGCTTAAACACTGGCAATCAGGACACCAATGGAAGAAGAAATGAATCTTAGCCTTGGGGAACATTTTAACACTTACAGTGTTGTATAGAATCATTTTAACTACTTGTCTTTGTAAAGGTTGAATGAAAGAGTAAAATATATACTCTTTAAAAATGCAAAGTTCTTTGTGAATTAATAGTTGTGATTTTAAAAAGCCATTTTCTCTTGGAGAGATCACAATGAGATAATAAAAATCCATTGAAAATTATGACTGAAAATATGATCTTAATTTGAACATAGAAGTCTTAAAAATACATGGGAAGTTTTGAGGTAGTTAAAGAAAGAAATAGGATCAAATTAAGGATTAAAACATAAATAGAACTGATGATTGCTTGAATTTTGAAAATTAAACAAAAATTAAATTATCATTACAGTGTTTACTTTTGAGCAGAAATGTGGAAAAAATATAACACAACTCTATCTTACAGTTTTTCCCAAACAACTTTAAAGGTAATTCCTGCTTTTCATTTAGGTCCCAACGAAGTGAGAGTCAAAGTTGGAGGATTAGAAGTTTGGCAGAGATAGCTGTTCAATGATTGACTGAGCTGATCAAGCAATTCTTTTGGAGAGTAGGAAAATAATGATTCTAACAAATAGTAGCTCTGAATTCCATTCAGAGGTTTGTATGCATGAATTTTAAAAGTAGCTTATGTAAGAAAAACTGTCTTTTCCTCCAGCCATGGTCAGCTTCTCAGCAGCAGGATGGAGAGGACTAAAAACTATTATTTGACAATAGCTAGTGTTTTTCTGGGCTTTAAGGTGAACAAAGAAAGGGGAAGGAAGTTAAAAGTATTCATAAAGGAGACTTTAGACTGAGGAACCAGGTATCAGGCGAGGTATTAGGAATCTGTTCAGGCAAATGGATTAATATTTCCAAAACAGTCAGACAAGCAGTGATAGAGTGAAGATATTACAGTATGTGAGATGGCATGATAGAAAATAGTGTTCAGAGTAGACAGCTTCAAAGTGAGATTTGTGGAGTGATGTAGTTACAGGTAAAGACAAGGTCGAGGTTATAACCATAAGAGCGTATAGCTGAGGCAGAAGGAGGAAAGATAAACAACTGAAAGTCAGGCTATAGGTGGGGATATGTATTTGCATAATTGAAACAGTGAAAGGGGGTGTGTCAGAAGAATATAGACAATCACATGGAGAAACTTGCAGCTAGCCCTTTGGGAGGCTGAGGCAGGAAAATAGGAAGTTGAAGCCTAACCTGAGCAAATCAGTGCTTTAATGATCCTTTGACTGTCTTAAAATAAATAATAATAATATAAAATAATAATAATAGATGGAAATGTAGCTCAATGTGAAGGGCAGGGGATTTAATCTCTGGGGGTTCAAAAACTGCAATTTAATGTTTTTTAAATTGAAATCTTTATGGGTACATTACATATACACATCATGATTGCACTCCACAATGGGGAATTGTATCAGTATAAGACACAACTTAATTCTCATTTTTTCCCATAGCCCTACCCACCCTACCATCCCCCCCATATACATAAAATTTGTTTCCTTTCTTTTTTGTTACAATCTCATTATTCTTCCCCCTTCACCCTATTTCACTTTGAAAAACTGCAATTTTTTAAAAAGGAAGTGAACAAGGAAGACTGGAGGAACAGGCAGTGACCATATAGTCTGTGCCACTACCATGCCTTGGCATTTGCGATGGCAATGTGCACATCTTAGGCACTGATGAATAAGAAAACAAATAAATAAAAAAATTACTTAACATGGATTTACCATGTCATGAACTTTGCTAGTTATTAGGGAAAACACAAAGATTTGGGCTACTATTTCCTTTACGGAGCTTTTATTCTATATTCGAGACCATGAACTACTCCCTGAATGGATTCAAATGTTCCAGGCCTCCCAAGGTGTGACCGACAAGCCTGATATATCACTCTGTCTCGGTTAGGGACTGCCTCGCAGACTGAGGGACACACTTCCAGGTGTGTCTCGGTGGACACGGAGGAGAGACGTTGCGTGCCACGTCTAATCCCTGGCTGCTTTCTTTCTTACACTGCTCTTCTACTCCACTTCCGGCTACCATGACCAAACTCTCTATCTGCCACCCTCTTCTGCTGTGAAGCTTCTGCCTGGAAGCCAGATGAGCCTGGAATAAATTCCCTGACACTGTGACCCAGAATAAACTTCTGCTGCCTTCAATTGTGGATGATGGTATTGTGTCTCTGCACACAGGACAGAGTGGCAGTGTCCCCATCCCAGATCAAATGTCTCTTCTCTAGGATATCTTTCCCAATACAGTGGAAGTCAGGTCCCTGTAATAACTTCCCGTAGCACCTTCAACTCTCATCACAAAGGTGAAAATACTTACAAATCAACTTCTAAACTCATGTTTCTCCTGAAAACATAAGCTCCACAAGGAGAGAAAGGCTGTGATTTTCCCAGTTCTGTGAACTCACCACCTATTTACAGATGACTAGCAAATTGGCCTTTCTGGTGGACAGATGATTAAAAATAGAGCAATGTGCAAGAAATGTCATATAAAGACTGGAGATTTCCTTAGTACTTGTTGACAATACAATCACGAAATTTGAGATCTCTCATTACATGACACTCTTCTGTCAACGACTCCCTCAGAGTTTATAACTAGCCTTTACCATTTTTCTGTCACAAGTAGTATTCTGTAATATATGCCTGTGCCTTGTTCAGACAGGTTTTGTTGTTGTTGGGGAAAATTAGAAGAAAGAATTTTTTAATTCAGGTTTTATCAATTCTGTTTCTAACCAAAATATCTCCTTCTAGAATTCATTTATTAGTGTTTCCTTTCCTAATAATAAAGGGGAATTTTTTTGCAGGTTTATTTTTCCTCTGCCTGACTGAAAAGCCAAATCACCAATATATGTAGAGCCTGTTGTAATAGTTACTAAGGGTGTAGTGGAAAGCAGACAGTGAATCACAAGGCACAGAGTCCCTAGCTCTGTGGGAACTTTTCTCATACAGCCTTGCCACAGGCACACCTGCGTGGGGTCAGTCTGCTCAGCTTATAGCATGTTGAGCAGAGTGACTTCCACGACCAGATTCTACTCTCATGAGAACTGTTATGACTTTGATATAGCCTGATAGGTTTTTGTGACTTGGACTGTCCAAATGCTCTCTAAATCAAATTTTATTTGCTTGTACTAAGTTCTTTGTTGTTGAAATATATTTGCAAAATTGAAAATATCCCTCTCCTTCTCATGGACAATCTGTGGGAATATTATCATGAGTATTTCCTATCTGGAGGACTTGGGAGCACCCAATGCGTATAGAGTTTGTGTTTACAATTTCACTCTTAGGAAATGGCCTTATAGGAAATGCTTTATCATTTGCACAAATCATTTGAAATAGTAAAAGCAAAAAAACAATCTAAATATCCATTCAGAAAGACATCTATACATACTTAAGGAAATGTTACAAAGTCCTTAAAAACGAGATAAAACTAAATGTATTGATCAAAAGACTTCTAACGTGTGACAAGTAAAAACAGCACATCACAGAGTAACATGTACATTACCCAATTTGGCATGTGGGTGTGAATGACACACGAGTGTGTAAATACAGGGAAAGCCATGACAGCAGTTTCTTCTAATGCAAGGAGAGGCTGTTTTTCTTTTTCTAAACTAGAACTGCACAACTGTTTGTAGTGGTCTGGGTACTGTAGCATGCTCACCAGCAACGCTAGTACCTAGATCTCTATACCCCACGCTCTCTTTCCCTGTTATGACCACCAAAAATGTCTCCAGACATTGCCACATATTCTGTGGTGGCTGTCACCTGCAACGGAAAAATTACTGTTCCACATGGGCAATGATTAGAGGGAAGCAATGAAGCAGTAGAATTTTTTGTTTTTGTTTTTGTTTTTTCCAGTACAGAGCATCAAACTCAGGACCTTTTGCTTATCAGGCAGATACCACACCACTGAACTGTATCCCCAGCCCAGCAATGGACTTTGATGAGTGATGATATATTTGTAGTTGTTGTATCAGATGCGTCTCATATGTACGTTACGTATATGTATATATGTTACATAGATAGAAGACTTCTTATGACAAGCACTTCTCTGCTCTTGTCCAAGTTTTAAAAGTGGATTTATTTTCATGGGCTCTGTTTAAACATAGTAACAGAATTCATCTACCTAATTCTCAAGCTTCTCTCACTTTTCTGTAAAGGCATTTAAATAATATAGAATTTACTAAACAACTAGGATAAAAAATTCTATAGGATTAACTAGTTTTGAAAGTGTCTTATGGCAATTTCTTCTCTAACAAAATAGCAATGATAGTTTTCACTCGCAGGATTGCCAGGCTAAGCACAATAACACATACTGAGGAACCTAATTTTCCTTATTTGACTCTACCGCACGCCAGGACCTAAATTATCAAGTGGTAAGGGTTTTATTTTGAGGTCACAAGGGCAAAAACGCAGCTCAGTTTGTCTTCCTTCCATATTTTCAGTGCCTAGAAGAGTTTTCAGTACATTGCTGGTGCTCATTACCTGTGCTGGAAGCACCTAAAAGCCCAATAACTTCGTAGGCAATGATCTCTCACCTAACGCCAGTTGTTGAATGTGATACTATATATTTTAAGCATGAAGTTAAATACATAGTTATGCCTAGAGTGAAATAATGAATGCCAAGAGTAACTATGATGATAATTACTGATAAACAGCAGCTTAAGAACAAATTGAATAATCATTTAAACCCACTGAATATATATTATCACAAAATTATTAACACATGCAGTATTCTACATTTATTCAACAAGAATTCTTTGAGAATGTGTATCTTTTCATCTCTATCAATGGTGGGTTCGTATGATTCATAAAATCAATAAAATAAGCTTCTCTGTTCATAATCTAACTCTATGTTGCAAATAGCATAGGATAGTGGGAAAATTTATCCTTAAATAATTCCAGTGTAATAAAGAGCTATATTTTATGATCCATCAAATCATTGAATGAAATCTTGGGGAGAAAAGTCATGCCTGGGTCTAACTTTCCTTGACTTCTGTGAACCACTTTAATGGCAACTTGGTGAAACCTTTAGGTCACAAATGATAAGCACTTTTCATAATTCTACAAGAGTTGGCTTCGATTCTCACTCTCTGTGTTAGAACGCTTGATCTAAACAGAATAGAAAGTCATATAGGCCAGCACATCTACTTATTACTGATAAGCATCATAGTTGAGTTAGTCTGATAGTCTCAAGCCTATACCTTCTCCCTGGAGCATCAGGAACAGCTCCGAAGTCATGATTCACTGCCACGGCTGGGGGCTGTGCTGAAGGAAATGTCTCCCCAAACCCGTACCAAGATACTCCACCAAGATGACCTCTGCCTAGTGTGGCTACTGCAGAATGTGCTCTCCCTTGGGGATCTTCCCCTTAACCACTCATCAGTAACTTTAGTCAGTATGTCGCTCTGAAATATCCACGTATGTTTTGTGGAATTAGGCAAAAATCAAAAGAAGGAGAATAGGGACAAGTCTAAACTTGATTGATAGCCATTTTTTATGTGTTATCTTTCTTTTTATTGTAGTAAAATAGACAATATACAATTGTAACATAAACTGCCTTTTTAGTGCATTGTGATTAACTATATTCCCGATGTCTGGTTCCTTCATTAATGTCTGTTCTAAAGTGTCCATCACCCCACAGAGACCATGTGCCCAAATCACTCTAGATCCATCCCTTGATACCATCTCACCAACCTTCTGTCTACACTCTAAGCTCATTTTAATAACACTAGTTAAAAATTATTTAGCACTTGCTATTTGCCAGGCACAGTGATAAATGAGCACATGTATGAATTAGTTCATTTAATGCTCACATCCCCTGTCGGGGTAACATTATTCACCCCTTTTCATGGAGAAGGAAATGGAGAAGAAGAAAGACAGAGGCACATGCTCAGGTCAGGGAGCCCGAACATGATGAAGTGTCCTGACTCCGGTGCTCACCCCTGACCGTGATGCTGGGCTGCTCACTTTCTGGGAACTCTGTCTGAGTTCTAACTTTAGAGTTTAGGGTTATACCTCTCAATCAGTATACTGAAAATAATACACACACAGAAACAATAAAACAACAACAGGACTGCAGGGCACCAAAGAACTCCTTTTATCTCACAATTCAAATAGATGGATGAGAAGTTGGCTCCAGGCAATCTCTTTAAGCACAATAAGGCATTACTTTTAAGCCAT
The DNA here is from genome assembly GCA_004026965.1 of Petromus typicus. Classification (NCBI taxonomy): domain Eukaryota; kingdom Metazoa; phylum Chordata; class Mammalia; order Rodentia; family Petromuridae; genus Petromus; species Petromus typicus. Next base: position 8,277 of record PVIR01028753.1, on the reverse strand, counting down.
GCTTGCTACAAGTCTATCTTTTGAGGTTTCTCTTACATAGTGTGTGTGTCTTTATTTGTAATAACAAAGGAAAAGAAACTTTTCTTCCTGGGATGTCTTTTCAAATTCAAATAAAAACTATGCAAGGACCATTCTTCCGATGAAAATTGCCTATTTGTTCCAGTCCTCTACGTACTACATTCTTCCCACCAAATGCTTATCTGTCACTTGAATGTTGATGTCTATTTTAGCCTCACTTGTTCACATGCCTGTTCTATCCAAGAAAACATCCTCTTCACCTACTTCATACTTCCTGTTAATATTTCCTAGGTCACAGTTTATAATACACTTACTCCAATACACTGTATAAGTGCTTATTTATTCTCTTTACATATATATGAGTAGGCAAATTTCTCAGAGCCTTTTGAGAGCTATCATTGTAAGTCATTAATTAGGCATATAGTTGCTTCCTCTGTCAACTAAGAATATCTGCTTCCTTCCAACAGCAGTTTCCTGGGTGTTAGAGCTAACATCACTCATCAGAAGAGATGACATACTGCACTTTCCAGGCCCAGGAAATGCCAGCTGCATACATTTTCCCTAATGCAGCCCTGGTTCATTACTTGAGAGATCTGGGCCAGGCAGGTTATATCCCACTGAAGGTGTTAAATTCTTACCCTTTTCAACAGAAATTTTAAAAATAGCTTGTTTATGAATATCATAATAGTTATTTCCTTTATCTAGATAGAACTCTAATTTTGTTTTCCCTATAAAAGCCTTTCCATAAATTACTAGACTGGCTCCAATGAAGCAATGTGTCAAGCTCCATGAAGGCTTAAGATAATGTTCCTGTGCTTCAATATTAATAACAACATAAGATAATTTCAGGGAAGAAGAAAATAACTGGTGCAAAGATAAGAGCTGAGAGGAAGGAAAAACATTTCTGGTTGAATAAAACAAGGATGATCTCACAGAAGAGTATCTGATATCTGGATGGTGAAGCGGAGAGGACACTGAGGACACGAGGAGGGCCACACTTACCCATGCAAGTCCAGAGGCCACCAGATGCCTGCTGTGTGACTTTGGTTGTGTTATTTAATCTTATTAGACATGAGTGTTTTAAATGATTATAAAATAATTATATCCAGGTAAGAAGGTTGTTGTTATTAAAATGAGTTAATGAATATAAAGGAACTAGCACTAATTTTGGCCTATGGTATCAGGCCATTTGAAAAAGGAATGAAAACATTAATAACAAATAGTAAAGTAGCATATGTTATGAAAGTATTTTGGCTTAGGAAAATACCTGTCTGGCTTCTTTGGTATGAAAGCTGATATTTCCTCTCATTTCTACTAGGACATGGTTGGTAGTATAAAGATGATTAGATAAACAGAGACAGGTTAGGTAGATGATAAGCATGCAGACAGACAGACAGACAGACAAGGGGACTTTAAGAATATAATATTCAGAAAGGAGGGAGATCTCCAGAAAAAGAGGAAGAGTCTAGAGATAAAGAAGGTCTTCAACATAAGGAATAATTCACTTGGTGAGAAATGACTCTTTGGAAGAATGAGGCTTTTTCAAGAAAAAGTTAATAGTAAAATCTGTTACTTTTGCAAATTTTATAAAAATATATGGCCAGGAGAACACATTTCTAGGCCCTCTCAAGGTCTGGAAAGAAGCCTGGCCAGATGAAAAGAGCAGCAACCTAAGATTTATTAGCTTAATGCAAAATCTGCCTGTTGGTCTATGGTGAAAATCGCCAAAACACTTGTAAAAAATAAGAACTCTATTTCAGTTGTGCTCTTTTGCTTTTACTCTGTTCCTCTTTAGACTTCTTTCCTGATCCTTAAAACTAATTCTGCCATATATTATTTGTATCAATATTGCTTGTAGAGTAAGGAAGGAAAGGGAGGGTGACGGGCGATCTACAAGGCTTGGGTGATTTTCATATGAGGACAGAAATACATCCAAGACCCAGGTAGCACAAGAGCCAGACAGAGTGCAGTGCAAAATGATCAAGAAGCAATAGTCCTTTGGATGTGTACGAGTTAAATGGGAAAAAATGTCTGGTAAAGATAATTCCTTATGAAAGCATGGAAGTGAGAGAGCTCCACAATGGAGACAAAGGTGAAGGAAAAATGAAATGATCAATGTATAATCTTGGATAATCTTGTAAAATTTCCATGTTCAGGATATGAGAAAGAGAAAAAGGAGAAGGAGCAAGAGAGTAAAAACATCTACAAATAAGGTGTTTGTAATACTGGGAAAATGTTCTGTCAAGGAAATCAAAGTTGCTAGCAACAGTTGCTAGCAAGAATTTGGTCAATAACATTAAATGGTATAAAATGGTCAAGAAATTTAAATGCTTTGGAACTAGCAGTGGAGAATTCACATGTGATTGCCAAGAAAGCTACTCCAAGGAAAGGTGAGATCTCCAGCAAATGATTATGACAAACACAGCATTCAGATTTCTTCCTCCTACCATTTAAGAAGATGATAAAGATTTTATTTTAGATAGTATAGTATAACTACTTATTAATAATGCTCAAAGCAACCATCCTTCCCATAGTACTCTGACATAAACTAAAAATAGCAGGTTTATTTTATTTTATCTTGGACATTAAATACAATCTCTGATTCTGTATAATCTGTAAAATTATCTGGGTAACAGAGATTCAGCACCCTCTAGTTTGTAACTAAGTCATATGATTTATAGAAAGTGTCTGCTTTCCATCATGTAATGATGGATTTGGTTTCAGTCCATAGGTGACTGGCTTCAAGGCATAGTGACATGGTGGAGGAGTGTAACTGAGGAGAAACAGCTCATGGCATGGCACGCAGGAAGCAGGAAGCAGGAAACAGCAAGCCTGCCTGCTTTCTTTCCTTTTATATTCCATGCAGGCTACAAATCTAACATTTGGAGCCAGCCATACCCAGGCTGGGGTTTCCTTCTTTAGTAAGTCCATCATGTACAACTATACTAAACTGACTGGTGGACCGACTCAGTTATCACACTCATAATCCAATGTCACACTTCTGTGATCCAGCCCCTCCCTAGAGCCCAGCCTATAAGTGCGTGAGGCTTGGGGGGGGCGGGGCGGGGCTGGATCTAGATGTTCCTTTAACTTGCTTTTTTAGGCTTTTCATTAAACTACAGGTCCATGTTCATTTTATTGAGCCTTCTAATTACTTTTAGACATGAATAGTGAGAAAGCTGGCAAGGCAACTTTCTCACTTAGAGTGTATTTTTCACACATTTAAACAGCTATCCATTTGCCTCCTCGGTCTCATCAGTAGGAGTTTATCCCGAGTCTTTCTCCTGTCAATTGCAACTGCTAGTATTACAGCTTGAGTATTCATGTTTCTTGGGAATAACTTCTTGTGAGGCTACTAAACTAGACAAGACATAGAGTTAACAATCTCGTAAAAGGTATTAATAATGTTTATGTGCCCACCTCTTCTCTCCTGTCACTTAGATACAATGTTCTCTGGGCATTCAGTCAGTCAGAGGTAGAAAGTCAAAAAAAAAAAAAGAAAGAAAGAAAAGAATTGCATTTAATTTTCTTGGTCTTTGTACATGTCACATTGTGATATATATATATATATATATATATATATATATATATATATATATATATATATATGTATGTATACTGGTGTCTAATATAGAGTTGATGTGGATGATTTGGCACCTATATTCCACAAAGTTTGGTGCCATTTTAAAAGCACTTTATCATCTCATGATGCAGCAGGAGGCCAAATGTCAGAGCAGAAGGAGCACAGAGTATTTTAATCCTACAGCTGTGAGCATAAGTCCTTATTTCTTCATTTTGTTGGTGTTATAGACCAGCACAAAGTGTGAAAAATTCAGCTTCTTCGTCTCGTACTAGTAACTAATTAAGAAGGTCTTATACAGATTAAAGGGTAAGGTCAACATAATAGCTCTGCTCTAAGTTTACATGCATTAATTAATGTAATTGTCTTAACAATAAAAAAGACATTATTACTATCAGTCCATTTTTTTAACAAAGAAATCTTTTTTAAGAAAGAAATCACATAAAAAATGAGTAAAATGCCCCCAGCCACAAAGGCAGTCAGTGGGAGGGCTTGATCTGGACCCAGAGAATCACCCCAAACTTCTAACTTAGCCAGGGTGCTACATTGCCTCTTTACTTGGACAATCAGTGCCCTCCAACATGTGGTCAGAAGCAGCTGCTGTTATGCATAAGTGTAAACAGAAGAGTCTTAGACACTCTCAGTTAACTAAAGTCACCCAGCAGTTCCCTTGCGGAAATCCCGAGTGTCCTCATGGTCATTATTTAAAATACGTCAACGTGAGTTGAGTACGAGTCACCTCGCAGATAAGTAAAATTTTCCAGGTGTGTCTGTGGACAACTGCCACATAACTCAGCAAGCCGATCGGGGTGGGGAGGCCTCAGCCTGGATGTGGGTGGCATCAACGCATGGGTCATGTCATGGTGGCAATGAAAGGGGAATGTAAAATGACATAGTCCTACTGGAGGAGTTCCCATCTTCATCATTGCCTATACTTTGGTTTCTAGTTTCTTCAGCCTTCACTGCAGAGCCTTCTGCCATTCTGACACAGGCTCATCCTGATGGTCTGCGACTCCCACCTTGGATCCTGCAAGCTTATGGAACACCCCCCAACTGTACAATGATATACGTGCTGTAATTACATGCATTTCACATTTTATATTACATATAATTAATGTTGATACTTTATATTGGTTCTCTCCATCTAGAGACCCTAATATTGGACCCTCTAGGCTCAGCCCACACACACTGACTGGCCCTTTCCTTTTTCATATGGTTCTTGTCATTACTATATCTCTTCCTCGGAAGCTGGCCTTCTACTGAATAGACCGGTTTGCTCTCCAAAGCTACAGACAGTAATTGAATCCCAAGTCTACACATTATTTTAGTTTTTCATGCCTGTAAGGATTGCTTTCAGATTATATTTCAATTTTCTTATTTCATTCATTTGCTGAATACACATCAAGTGATTATTCAACTATCTTTTACCTCTACCAGGGTTTTCATCTCCCGGAACAAAAACCTTTTCCCCATTCATTCTCCCATTTGTCAATATTCTTTTAATAGTATTGGCCTGAAGTAAATATAATATGCAATTATGGCACTAAGTACCACAGAATTCAGGGAGACAATCAGACTTTCATATACTGTCTTTCTACTCATTTAAACCAAGTCTGAATTTTTTTGAAAGGTAGCACATTATACTTTTGGTTCATACTAGTATATGTATATCTTACTGAGCGTCATGAGATTTATTATATGCAAAGCATAATATTAAATACTATGAAAAACACAACATTATGGATATTACCTTTATTCTGTAAGAAAAGCTTATTTCGGGGGAGAGAATGGAGAAAAAGATGCAGGGAGAACAAAGACAAGCAAAGAAAAGAAGAAAGCCAAAGGGGAAGAGCAAAGGACACAAAACGTAGACCAAAGATGTGAAAGATCAGAATGAAGAATGTAAAACCAGACATTGGGAGAAACACTGCGGCCTTGCAGGGGGCTGAATGCAGATCCCCAGGAATAACATTTATACATCTGTTAGGTGTCATCGTGGTGTTGGAGCTCACTATCTTTAGTTTGAATAATGGAATCCTGACTGTCTCTTATCCCATTGGCTCTCCTTCCCAATCTATAATTTCAAACATGTCTTCTTTCTTTCTTTCTTTTTGAAACAAAGTCTCTCTATGTAGTTCAAGGTAAACTTGAATTCGTTATGTAGCCCACGGTGGCCTTGATCTCTCAGCAATCCTCCTGTCTCAGCCTGCTGAGTGCTGAGATTACAGGTGTGTGCCACCGAGCCCAGCTGATTTTGAATATTTGATTGGCAGTCTTTGATTTGACTCAGAACTCATATTTGTTATGTAATTGGATCCTGCTATCCCACATCTTAGTCTAAATCTAAAAAGAATGTACTTGGTATATAATTTATTTTCTAAAAAATAGTGAGTTTTAAAGGACCAGTCACAAATCAGGTAGATAAAGCTGATATATATTAGGTATTTGTATATAATATACAATAGACAAAAGAGAAGAAAATAATGATTGATCTGATGGATGTTCTAAGGTTAAAAATTAGTGTAAAGTATGGATTTTAATATTTCTGACATACCTGTAGAAGAAAATTCACATTTTCTCTAGATGGAAAAGTCTTCAGATAACACAAATAGAAATTTAGTGGAAACAATTAGGTAAGATGTGAAAGTACAAACTACGGAGGGAAACGCTACATCATTGGCAAGAACTCATAAATACAAAAAAAGGCAAGTAGGAGAAAAATATGATAAAGACTATCATACAATATTAATGTTTAAAATCATTAAAGACATAACAAAAGGAATCAAAAACCATGTGAAAACAATAATAGTTAAGAAGAAAAGAAACAAAACCTTGTAAAAGTAAAATTTCCAGAGATTAACAAATATAGTCATTAAAGTTTATAAAAGTTAATGACTGGTGACTCACGCCTACCAGCAATCAATCCCACACACCACAGTGCTGAGCCTGGTGGCACCTACCTATAATCCCAGCACGCGGGAAGCAGAGGCAGGAGGATTGCTGTGAGTTTGAAGCTGGCCTGGGTTACATAATGAACTCAGGACCAGCCTGAACTACAAAGTGAGATCTTATCTCAAAAAGAAAGAAAGAAAGACAATGAATAAAGTAAACCAAGAATTAGACAAAGTTCAGGAGCCAATCAGAGACATTCAGAACATTTGTAAGAGGCACAGCACTGAAAGAGGAAGAGATGGAAAATACAGAATAAACGGAAGACACATCAGGAAGACGAGGTTCAGTATGTGTCCACCAGGAAGTCCAGCAGGAAACCAGGTGTAGTAGTGGGTACATTTGTAATATTAGCAGACGAAGGGGCTGAGGTAGGAGGATTAATTATTACCTGTATCTCTGTCTGAGCTACATAGGCACTTATTCATGAAAGAAAAGAAAAGTAAACAGCTAAAAATGTAGCTCAAGGGCCTGGGTCCAATCCTCGGTATCAAGAGAAAACCAATTCCAGAAGGAAAAAAAAACAAAGGAGAGGAAAGAAGAAATATGGGAGGTGATAAAGACATTTTCCAAAAGAACTGACTCCTCAAATTCAGTCATATACAGGAGTCCCAACCAAACCAAGTGGAACTGAGTTAATACTCAGGACAATGTTTTAAAGCCATGTTCTCCAAGATACAGGGATCTCAAAGGAAAAGGAAAATTAGAATGAAGAAAATCCAATCATTTCAAATGTATTATAAGTGAATTGAATGCAGCTTTTTTTTTTTTTTTTTTTTTTGAGCTAGAGTCTCCCCTATGTAGTTCAGGCTGGTCCTAAACTCAGCCTTGAACTCAGCAATCCTTCTGCCTCTGCCTCCCAAGTGCTGGGATTACAGGCACAAGCTACCATGCTACCATGCCTGGCACTGTGGTGTGTGGTACTGACTGCTGGTGGGTCTGAGTCACCACACCTAGCATTGTTGTATGTGGTTACCAGGGATCGAACCTGGTCCCTTGGACTTGCAAGGCAGGCACTAGAACCACTGAACTAAAACCCTGGCCCAAATGCAGACTTTTTGATACCTCCAAAGCCCAAAAAGCCATGTGACACTTCCTTAATAGTGCATACAGAAAACTTAGAATCCTTTGCTCAACCAACCTAAGACAACAAGGTCCTAAAGCCCTTCCTAGCCAAGACTAAAACTGCCACTACTATATCCACGCTAAGAAATGACTGAAGCATATTCTTCAAGAAGAAATAAAAGTCCCAGATAGCTGATCACGTCTTTATCAGTTTCTAATATCTCCCCAGGATTTTTTTTCTATATTTTCTACCACAGATAGGATGAATTGACCTTCATCAGCTCATCTATGTAATAAATATACAATTTTAGAGTTTATGAATTAAAAATCATAGAACACTCCCAGCCAATGTATAGGATAACCAAAGAAAGAGAAAGCCACTCCTTAAGATGAATATTTCCACCAATAAAATAGATTCCTACAAATTAGAATTTTACTTTATGCATCGCAGCAAACAGGTCTCTAACACTGGCTTTATCTGAGCTATTTCAAGAAAGATGCAGCATCACATGATAAGGGGAAAAATGAGGGAAGAAGTATAAAGGAAATTATGTATTATATCCTTTCTGTCATTTTAAATTTTATACCACGTGAATATATTGCTTATGCAAAATATAATGAGATCCATACAAAACAGATCAAAATTTAAAAATGACTATATTTTT
>PVIR01028752.1:0-21678 GCA_004026965.1 Petromus typicus | reverse complement strand
GGTACATTAAATATACACATCATGATTGCACTCCATAATGGGGATTTGTACCAGTATAAGACACAACTTAATTCTCATTTTTTCCCATAGCCCTACCCACCCTACCACCCCCCCATATACATAAAATTTGTTTCCTTACTTTTTTGTTACAATCTCAACATTGTCCCCTTTCACCTTATTTTACATTGAGCATTTTCTAAGGAAATTGTTATTTAAAAAAAAAAAAACTTTAGTTAAAAAGTTACAGAAAATCTGCCTTACCTTACAGATTCCCTGTGTAATTTAGTGTCTGAAGAGCTTTGCAAAAATCAGACTTTTAAAGACAGTAAAACTCACCATATTTAACACTGCTTAACAGAGTATTTGCATATGGATTAAAATCTTATTTCTCTATGGCTCCTTAAGAAGAGTATGATGGGCCCGGGGATATAGCTCAGTGGTTCCGGTGCCTGTCTTAGAAGTGCAAGGACCCAGGTTCGATCCCCAGTAACCACAAAACAATCCTGGGCGTGGAGACTCACCCCAGCAGCAACCAGTACCACATACCAGTGTCGGGCGTGGTGGCTCACGCCTGTAATCCCAGCACTCGGGAGGCAGAGGCAACAGAATTGCTGTGATGTGAGTTGGAGGCTGAGCTCAGGGCCAGCCTGAACCACAAAGTGAGACCCTGTCTCCAAAAACCTAAAAAAAAAAAAAAAAAAAAAACCTAAAGAAGAGCATGATGGACAGATGAACTTTAATAAATCAAAGGGTGGAAGATCAGGATCGTAATCCTGACCTTGTAAAAAAGTCACAAGTGAAGCATTTCAGGAAGATCTTAGGAAACCAAGAAGCACAATGTTGGAAGGGTAAATGCTGAGAAAGGGAGTAAAGCCCAGGACATGTACTTTCTCCTAGCTCGTGTCATCTGCAATATTATTTCCCACAAATTCCAGAGCGAGGAACCAAAAAAAAATCCTTGAGGATAAGGTTAACAGAGGTGTCGAGGCAGTGAGTCCAGGGAGCCAGCGACACACTCCATCCCAGTCCACGCCACTGTGCGTAGTCACTCACTCGGGACAGAGAAGAAAGATCAGTGATCCTCTACTGAGGAGGAGAAGCTGTGTACGTGCACTCCACACATGGCAGCCTTCTTGCCCCTTTCCAGCCCCTTCTTTTTTACCTTTATCTGCATGACAGTTGTCACACATGTCATTCCATTTAGTAAACACAGCAACTCTATCACCCCAACTTACAAAGGCAGTTTATTAAAGTTGAGATTAGAAGGAGGCTCACATCACAATAACTACAAGACCCCAATGTAGATGCCAAAATGCTAGAAATATTAACTTTAATAAAGAAACATTAATAAATGATAACAAATGCAAACGTGTGACATAGAAATGCAAATTTCAATCCTAGCAAATAAAATAAAAATATGATTTAAATGAGTAGTTGTGTTTAATTGTAAGATAATGCCAGAATTAAATGCATAAACTGTTGAGTATAAAACATATGAGCAAATTCAGCACAAAATGAGAGTAATCAGAAAAGTAAGCAGGCATTCATTCCATCAAAACTGAGTGATTTAAAAATTAACTCTGTTACAGCTGATGTAATAAATGGCATACTAGGACTATTCTATAATTATCTAAGTTATTTAAACCCCTTATATGTTTTAGTTTTTCACAATCACAGCATCTACTATTGTTCTAACAAGACCATCTAGCTTATTTCTCATTACATTCCAATTAGGAGGATCAGAATCTATTTTAAAGACATAAGAAGAAAAATGCCCGGAGAAATATACGAGATATTTGCATCCTATACAATGTCCTCCTTTAGAAATACTCAGAAATTCATCAACATAGTCCATAAAGTAGTAAGATTATTTAAGTTCTCAAAGCTTCCTTGTTGAAATTTTCTATGGCAAGAAGTTGAAACAATATTTTCACTAAAAAGAATTTAGAGTTTGCAATCTAATTTACTGAATTATTTGATAATTGCTCATTATTTCACATAAATTATGAAGCTGACTTGCAGCTAATCAACCACTAAATTTTTCCAAGTCTACTTCTAGAATATTATTCCTGTTGATCAAGAGCAAGTAACTCTAATCTAGAAACACTTTAGTAATGTTCAAGAACAAAGAAGTCCAATTGATTAGGCTTCATCACTAGCACATTTTCCAAAATGATTGATAAAGTACTCACTATAGTTTAAGGGCCACTTTAGGGTGGAAAAGTTATTCAGCTTTAGGTATCTGTGACAAAGAAAACAGAAAGCTCTTCACACTAAAATGAAATTTTGTGTTTAGGTTTTAAACTAGTTAATCTCTACCTGTGTAGAGATTGCATGTAAATGTCTACATAGGCACATATGCACATAAAGAGAGAGACATAAAGACAGGGAAGTGGAGATTAAGGGATATAAATTGAAAACTTTAAAGACAATAAGGATGATAATTGTATTTATTTTCCCTTAAGACACTAGAAAAAAATCAGCTCAGAAATCGTGCTCACTTATTTCTAAATTTACTCCAACAATACTTGAAAATAATTTGTTAAGCTATCTCCTTGCTGTATCCATTTTGGTTTGATAATCTCATGAGACTTATGAAACTCATTATCTTACAGAGTTATACCAAATCAGGAAGTTCACTAATAAAATAAAATTCTCTAGTGTTTAACTAGCAAATTGTACTTGATAATTGATTCTTTATAAACTGCACTTCAATGGCGCTTGTCCGCAGCTTTTTTGTTTGAAGGGAAATATACATTTTATATAATACATATGTTTATTAAAATTTACTCTCTATGTTAAAATTTAAAAATTTACTTTCAATGCTTTACTAGATTTCATCCAAAATTTACTTTATGGAGTGGAAACATATAAATGTAATTTAGTCTTTATAAAGTAAAAATCTACTTCCTACGTATTTTATACTATGAAGTTGCTAAAAAATGTTTTCAAGACACACTTTACAAATAAAACAGACTTTGTAAAACTGGTTTTTCTCTATAAAACTATGTTTAAAAATATTTGGATGCCAAGTATTTTCTCTCTTGATTTCTATTCTGGACAATTTATATCTTCCATAATTTGATTAAGAGCCAAAACTAAGGGACTAGATCTGAATCAATGAAGCAGACCTGACCAGGATCTCCCTGGGATACATTTAATTCTCTTAGAAAATCCAGAGAAGATTCTTAAGGATTTGAAAATTTTCCATTGCCCTGAAAGGAACAAAGCTACACTCATGCTATTATACAAAATTTGATGATGAAAACACAATCTTCCCCCTTCTGAAAAATCTGACTCTTCAATTTCACTGTTTGAGACATAAACAAGTAACGTCTGTTTTTCTTTTACTTTCTCACCATGCATTCCATTTTAATTTGCCTTATTTTTACAAACTTATCAGCAAATATTCTTGCCTGTTTAAGAAGAATAGAATCCTCTTAGAATTCTTCAAGATGCCGAACATAAATTCATTTTCTTTTATTTCCAAGTGATTTCAAGAATCCATTTGTAGAGACAATACAACTTGTGAAAAAATCCTTTTATTTAGAACAATCTGAAAAGATTTATTCCCACAGATGTTGATGCATGCAAATGTTTATAGTTGATGGATAAATACTCACATATATATGTACATTCAACAATCATATATACATTTACTGATTTATTGGCAATAAAACATGAATTTCCTTTTAGGACACTGGTGTTTGTGAATCTTTGTCAGAGAAAATGATCAGCCAATAGACACATTTGTTTTTGTTTTGTTTTTATCTCCTGTGTGCTGGAGGCAGTCACAGGTACAGATACAGAAAGGATCTGCTTACTCTCAGGGCCTGGACCTTGGATCTGAGTTAACTAATGGCTTCATATGGGGTGGCTCCCTTGGAACCCCAGGGTAAGGTATATTCACTCAGCAGGAATATGAAACTTAATATCTACCTCCTTTGAAGATTGCTACAGTCCTTCAAAAACAACTGTAAATTCTCACAAATCTTGATGGTGATCCTGAGAAAGTTGAAGGCTCCAAGTCATGAAAGAAGAGAAGTTCACATGGCTTCTGCCAGTGGGTTAACAGACAAGAGGGGAGGTTTTGGATTATGGGAATATCAGAGCTAGCTAGGTCAGTGAGAGTGAGGGAAGAAGACAAAGGGGAGGAGCATAAAGCACAGCAAGAAGATGACAGAAGGTAAAGAAGAAAAGGCAAAGAAAGATATTCTCAGCAATAAAAATCAAGAGTAATGAATATATATTCCCAGGACACCAATATTGTATTATGTAAAACCAAGGTCTTAGGCATAAGGGCTCTTATCTTTCACAATCTGCTTTGAAATAAGTACTATTATTCTTCCAATAAGGAAGCGAATGTTCAGAGATTTTCAAATGTTGCCAGAGACTATCTAGCTACTGAACATGGACTCAGGATTAGAATTAAAGCTAGTGTGACCTTGAAATAACAGTTAAAATGAACGAGTGAGAAAGTCACAGAACGGAAAGCAGAAATAGAACAAAACTCACAGTACAAGAAAAGAGCAGGGACAATGTCCGTGATATTAGCTCAGCAATACCCAGAAGGTCAGGAAGGGGCTGCCATTTGCTGTGTTTTGACACGGTAATTAGTTACTGTGCTCAGCTTTTCAAACACCCTCCACTCTAAAATACTCCGGCAGGTTCCTTAGGTGTGGCCCCAGACCAACAGCTAACAGCTTTCTTTTCATCTGGGAATTTGTTAGAAATGCAACTTTTCTGTCACTTCCCCACACCAACTAAATTAGAAACTTTAAGGATGGGCTTCTGTGAATATGTTTTTGTTTTACTTTGCTTTATTTTGAAATAAAACAACACAGGTCTACTAGTTTAGTTCTTCAGTTAGAAGTCTGGCAGTTCTCCCCAAAAGTCAAAGTGCCCACAGGACTGCCACTCCTTTCCCTATCTTCTCTACCAAAGGGACGTCACCCACTGTCCTGAGCTGCAGGCTCCTCCTCCACCACGGCCAAGAGAAGTGGTCAGGATGATCCCATGTCTCACCACTCCACCATTCGGCCTCTCTGAAGGACCCTTGAGGTTATTCCATTGGTACTTGGATGATCCACCATGATTTGCCTATTTTTACCTGATGACCCAACAGTCCAACTGCAACACTTTCTATGTCTTTGTCATTTAATGGCATTCTCAGTTCTGTGTCTTAGGGTGCAGACAGGTTCACCAGCTGGGTTTTTCCAAGCCCTGCCAGCATTGCTGGACCCTCATTAAGACTTTCAGTCCAGTACCTTTGAAGTATTTGGATCCCGAATGCAACAGTTAAGCTTAACTATGAATGTGACTGGTTTGGGAGCTGTCTGAGAATAGTAAAGGACACTTGTGGGTGTCTTGGCAGCACATGGAGGAGTTACTTTGTGTACCATAGATGTTCCCTGGCCCCTTTCTCAGCACTGTCCCCCTGCTCAAATTACCAGACAGCAGGGACTAACCAGCTCTGCTCTGTCACAGCCTTCTGCCATGCTGTTCCTGCCTTGGAGCCAGCTGACTGGGGATTGAATGCTCAAAAACAAGGAGTAAGAATAAACTCTCCTTCCTTGAAGATGCAAGTGTGAGCTATTACATCCTAGTAATGGTACAGCAGACTCATAGACCAGGTTTTCTCCAAACCACATTATGACAGCGCAAGGTCTTAGAGTCTGTAAAAAAACAGAACCCTGCTACAAGGCCTGTATAGAAATGCTCATTTTCATTAGGGTAAAATCACAACCCCCAGAGATGCAGTGAACTTTCCCAAGCTACCGAAGCTTGTCACCTTCAGAAATATCATCATTAAGAACCTGGACAGCATTCAAGAGTTGATATCATTTGCAAAGAAACTATTACACAAGGCAGCCTATAGAGCTGTTCTGCAGCCAGGCAATTTTCACTTTAATGATTAAGCTGAACAGAAAAGGAACCAACTCTCCTAGCCACGTAGTCCAGTGGGGAGGTCCTGTCTCAGGTTTGTCTGATATGTTCCCGAGGAAACCCAGTAATCTAAAATTAAGGACCCTGATAATCCTTTATTTCCCTAATAACAGAAGGTGAATGTAAAAGAGGCAGATAGCTATCACTAATAATATTGTTTTGATGAAAACATTTGCCAAAGACACAGTCCACATCCCCTAAGGAGAAATCTTTTGTTCACTCCTTTGGTATGTTATTTCCCCTCAAACTTGAACCCGACCAAGGTTCACCTTGGTATAGATGGTGCTGACTGGCTTTGTTCTCCTGTCCTTCCTTCTTTGTTTAATATTCAGAGCTCATGAGAATATGTTTTAAGAGTTACATGTGGGCTAAAAGGATAGTGCAGCCAAATTAAACCAAATTGCACCAAATAACAAAAGAGAAAACAGGCTATTTCATTAAAATGATACATTCTTAGTATGTGTTATGTATTTAACACAGGACTCGCTCTACATCACAAGTGTGTTATTACTGTTTGTATTTTGAGTAGGAAAATAATGAAAATAGTATTTCATTCTGTAAAAGTAAAGTGGCTTTATGGGCAAAGCTGGAACTGAAAACATTAAAATCAATAGGCAAACCTGGTAAACTCTGTAAAGTTAAGCTGTGGGGGTTTAGAATGGTGCTTGAAAGAGATGAGGAAAGGAATAAGTAAGGGAGAGATTCAAAGAAACTCCATTTCCTTCTCAGTTGATCTGACTTGTGTCCCGTCAGCCAGGGACTTGGTGCTGCAGTCGCCCAGGGTTTACTTCTGCGGGAGAAGAAACAAGCAATGGAACGGCTCCGGTCAGCACCTCCACAGCCGCTGCTCCGACGGAGGGTGACAGTTACAGAAGGAAAAGTGCTGAAAGATTAGTAGGAAAAGGGAATGAAAACCGACTCAGGGAGAACGAAGTCAGGGGCTGGAATGCCTGACGAGGGTCTGCAACAGCACCCCGCAACAAAGGCAGCCAACCCAATCCCTTTTGTTCCCAGCCGTAAGCGTGTGTACACCTATGGATTCCTTCTTACTCATGAACCAAGGCAGAAAGAATATACGTTAAAATGCTTAGAGAGGCCTTAATAGGGCCATTAGTACAGGTGTGTAGGAATCGTGAGATGAGCATGAGACACAAACAGAGTATAAACTCTGCTCAACAAAGTCAGCAAGGCAAGAATCACACTTTAAGCACAGGTAAAGTGCATCATCTTCATGTCTTCATTGTAAATGAGGAGCACACAATTCACTCTGAAGTTGCCAGGAAGAAGGAAGGAGGCTAGATTAACCTTTCAGGGCCACACCTGGCCTCTGGATCTCCCAAGGTGTTAATGAATTTCCCGAGATAGGAGCTTCGGAGCTGCTGGCAGTACATTAATCTGAGGGAGCACGAAGCAATATGTCCTCCAAACTCAAAGGTGGGTGAACCAATTTAGAAAATGTTAAATCAAACCTAAGCCATTCCCCAAAGACAGGAGCAGCCTGCAGAGCCCAGAGACATTTGGAAAAGTCACAGCAGTCCAGCTCACTCAGAGTTGCTGGTGAGTTTCTAACTTCGCTTCTTATGTGTCCAGGAAATAAAACATGTAACCCTGTGCGTCTCTGAGATTCCTTAAAGGATAAAGAAGCCTGTCAAGGGGCCTAAACAATAAGAAGCCAACTTAACAGTGCATCTGGCCTTCAGTCAGCACTATCCTAGTGAATATTTCTGCACAAGTATATACTTTTGAAATGAGAAGGCCAGCAGGAGAGAAAGATTTTTTTTTCAGTGATACTGTTTTATTGTAGGAGTAATAAATTGAGACTGAGAACCCCATAAGTAATTTTTTAAATAATATTCTTAAGATCATTTTACTGACAAAGTTAAAAATGTTTTATAATGTGGTTGTTGAAAATGATAAGCAGGTAAGGTGAAAAGTAGGGACTACAGAGGCATCTCATTCTGAAACTATTTCACTGAATTTCAGCATCTAAGGCCATATTCAATGTGGTAAAACTTGGGCTCTGTTGGGAAAGAGTTAGAATGAGAGACTTGTCCCAAAAATCCACTGGCATCTGATGCAGAATGCAACAGTTCAGTCAGAAGTGGAGAACTTGGTGGACTCGTTGGAATTTAACGTTCCTACCAAATGTGTACACTCAAAAAAGAGCACACAAATGGCACAAGGAAGGACACACAGAAACTTACTACCTCTGACAAGGTAAGCTGACCAGCCTAGACAGCAAACCAAGGAGAAACAACCCCACCCAGAACAGACCCGGACCTTTCCTATGGTGATGTCCCTGCTTTAAACCCTCACTGCCTGTGCTGGGTTAAGGGAAGGAGGTGGTTTGCTGTTATGTCTGAGCTGGATGTCTGCACAGAACAAGGACTAGTTAATGTGCAGATGAATCAACACAAGCATTCCACATAAGACACGTGGTGGAATTGATTGTATCCTCCATTTTAATGTGACGTTTCAATGAGGGTCCTGCCCCATATTGTGCCACCATTTGTACTCTGAGGGCTTGGCTTTCTCAAGGAGCCCCAGTGGTTGGCAAAAATCATGCTTTTCTGTGAGCAGCCAGAGGCTAGAAGAATGTAACTCCTATTGCAAGACACTGTCAGATTACTTTCCAGCAAAGCAGCTCACAGCTTACCAGTTTATGAAAATTTACTTTTCTCTGCAGTTATAAAATAAATATGAATAGAGCTCTTTTAATTTGTATTTAACTTGCTACTATTTAATATGAATATACTTTCTAGTATCTGTTGTTCTGTGATAACTTTTGTTCCTCTGTGCATAGAAAAGGGCTCGACATGTGCTGGGTAAGCACTGACCCACTGAGCTACACTACTAGCTCCACTGATTCATTTTTTAAGCCTCTCTGTAAGGACACTAACTCTTTTTCTAACTAATTCATCAAAGCCTAGTTTACATAATAGATATTATCTCTATATATTGTTCTGAATAGATAACCTTTTACTATTTCTTCATTAATTATGCTTATTTTGCTTTTCATGGGTCCACTATGGCTAATTTCAGCAGAGGAGATGTTGCTACAGAGTGTTAGTGATGTTAAGCATTTGTAAAGAAGCACTGAAAAAATGGAATCAAGGATGGGTTTGGGGGAGGATGAGCACAGATCCATGCCTCGGAATCACCCTGATGAAGACCATTCTCTGCTGAGGCCACCACTAGAAGGCCAGAACTGTGCTTGGCTGCAACCCTCGTACGGCTAAATAAATGTTCTTGCTTTTTCTCTGCTTATCTTTATAGGCTTTCCTTCTGATATTTAACACCTCTGTATATTTGGTGCTGAAAAATGTGATATGCGTAATACTTATCCAAGTATTAAAAATGGTTCATCTTTTCCCAAAATGATGATCTCTTTATCATATATAAGGGGTTTATTTCTTGATTTCCATCTTACACTATCTTTCTATTAGCTTTCTAATTTTATACTACTAATACTTGGGGTAAAATGGCTTTATATGTGTGATAATGTCACTTCTATTCTTGCTTTCCTTTTATAGAGGTTATGAGATTTGTCAGAATTAAGAATCAGTTTATGGGACCGGGGATTTGGCTCAATGGTTCTTGCAAGTGCAAGGACCTGGTTTGATCCCCAGTAACCACATAAAATACTAGGCGTGGAGACTCACGCCCAGCAGCAATCAGCACCACATACCACAGTGCCGGATGTGGTGGCTCCTGCCTGTAATCCCAGCACTCGGGAGGCAGAGGCAGAGGCAGGAGGGTTTCTGTGATGTGAATTGGAGGCTGAGCAGGGCCTGCTTGAACTACAAAGTGAGACCCTGTCTCAAAAATTTTTTTAAAAAGAATCAGTTTGTGTACATGAAAGAAGGAGACAGTATTTCCATTTGTATGATGTTAAAATTAAAGAGAACTATATTCTTGTTAGTGAGATTTTATGCCGAAGAATAGAATATGTTGATATACCTGTTTATATTTTAAGGGGTCCTCTAGACCCCTTATTTTAAATTTTCTTTCTAAACACATTGCATATTTATTGTATTTATTCCTAAATATTGTTTATTTGATGTTTTATTTTATCATTACATGCACAATTGCAATATAAAATACAGAAATACCTTAGGAACTTTTGCCCAGTTATCTCCAGTGATGATATCTTGTAGAATTACAGTATGAAAATGACCAAAGTATTGACAATAATTTTTTCGAGACCTTATTACAACTATATCATCACAAGGATCACGAAGAGCAGTTTTTGTTTTGTCTGGTTTTTCTCAGTACTGGGAGCTGAACTCAGGAGTCGCATGCATTTTTCTTCCCTCCTTCTTCTCTCCTTGGAAACCACTGACCTGTTCTCTATGGCTACCACTCGGTCAGATGAAAGTCTTTATGAATAGAATTATATGCTATATACATCTTGGTGGCTGAGTTTACCCTCAGTGTAATTTCTTAGACACAAGGCAAGGTGGTTTCATGTATCCACATTGGTTTAGATGTGTGTCCCCGAAAGGTCCTTGTGTTAAAGGTTGGGCCCTCAGCACAGTGCTGGGGGAGGTGGGAAAGCCTCAGGGAGTGAGCCTCATGGTAAGTCCTTTAGTCACTGGTGTGGGTCCCCACAGAGCACTCACTGTTCTTTTTGTTCCTTGTTTATGACATAAACACTCTCCTTTGTCACATGCTCCCACCATGCTGTGCTCCCTTGCCAGAGGCCAAAAGAAATGGAGTCAAATGGTCTTGGACTAGAACCTCAGCACCATTAACACAAATAAACCTTTTCTCTTTTTAAATTAATAGTCTCTTGTATTTTCTTATAGGAACACAAGGATGACTAATACACATAGTTTTTTAGAGGACAACTCTTATAATTTTACATTCTGCAACATATGAGCAATTTCTTTACATTTTGCCAACATTTTTATGGGAATTTTTAAATTTTATCATCAGACAGATGTGTAGGTATATATTTTCATACTTTTAAATTTGTTGTTTCCTTGCTATCTACTCATATGGAAAATATTTTCATGTGTTTGACATCCATTTATCCTCTTCAACAAAATATCTTCCTATTTGTTTTTCTCTTTTCCTAATTAAATTGTTAGTTTATTGGTGTGTGTTGAGATATCTTTACATATTTTAGACACACTCTTTCTTAGTTTGAAAAATCTATTTTCTTCTCCCTCTTAAAATTCTTTACAAAGCAATAACTTAATTTTGAAGTTGTTTATCAATTTTTCTGTTTATGAATTATATTTTTATGATAAATCTAAGAAGTATTTTCCTAGTCCTAGAAAAGTATTTTATTCCTAAATGCCAGATGTCTTAGTTTTTTCTAAAAGTTTATAATTTCAAATTTTACATTAGTTGCACTACATGTTTTACTTTTGTAAAATAAACAGAAAATAAGCTTAATTTTCTTGTCTAAGAGTAACCAACTGCTCCAGTCCTATTAGTTCCAAGGGTTGTCAAATGAAGGCAGTTTCTTTGCACTGTTGTTCAAAATAAGACTGGATTCCCAACATATGCTTTGATAAATAGCATGGAAGTTGCTCCTTCCACTTTCACAAAGAAAAAGCTGCACAACCTTCAAATCAAAGTCAACTACTCTTCTGATGTCCACTAGACAAAATGGGTCACAAAGAAAAACACCTTTCCCCAAACTGGAGAGTCAAGAAAACCGAAAAATCATAACTTATCAGAAACTTTTGGAGCAGAGTTTGCTGAGTGCATAATAAAACCATCTTTGAACAATGGCTGGAGGCTTATATAGAGTAGGTAGAGAATTTCAAAGTCTAGAGGCTTGCTCTTGGTTGAGAAGAATACTTGAGTTTTAGTCTAGCACTTCACAAGATTCTCATGGTGAAGACTAGAAAAGTTTCTTTCATACTTCCAACCAGGAAAAAAGACAATAACTGTTTTGAGATGCCTGTAAATTCTCTTCTTCCTGTTTTCTGCAATAAACACCCACTCTCGATAAACTTCATGAAAGCTTCATTAGACCTGAAAGAAGGGCAATTGGCCAAATTTAGCCCTCTTTGTCTTGCCTTATTACAGGAGGGGATTTAAACACAAAGACAAAGACATTCACCTGAAAGTCACAACCCAGGGACTCACCCACAAAAACCAGAGATGTGGACCCAAGACTAGGTCTTCGAGGAAGATTCTTTCCTCTCTCATTTCATTGGCACGATGTCAACAGACTCTGTGAATAGTAATAGCAAAGCAGACAGAGACCAGTGAAAGATACTTAAAGATGTCTTTTCAGGGTAACTGAAGGACAATGGAAGAGGAAAAAACAAGGACACTATAAAATATAAGACTCTGACTCTAAGAATATAGCAAGCCTTAAATATAGTGTGTCCTCTATCCAGAGAAACATAAAACTTCACACTTAATGCCATTTGCCTCTATTACTGTAATCTTAGGCAGCATGTTCAACTCTCAATAAAAAAGAAGACATGCTAAAAAGCAATTGAAAATGCAGCTGAGAGAGACAACCCAATCATCAGAATCAGGCTCACGTATGACAGAGATTTTTAAAAGTATAAGAATAAAAATATGATATCACTGGATTATATGCAAGAACAATTATGAATTTAAAATATCAAAATGAAAAAAACTATAGTAACAGAAATAAAGAAAGCTTTTATGGACTGTTAAGTACATTGTACATGAACAATAATGTCAACAGAAGCCTTCCAAATTATAATACAAAGAGAAACAAGAGTGGGGAACAGAAGGAACAGAATATCCAAGAACTGTGGTAATTATAACAGACGTAATATGTGTAAAATGATAGTACTGGAAGGAAAAGAAAAAGAGAAAGGCACAGGATATTTGAGGCATTAATGGTTAAGAATTTTCCAAAATTATTGATAGGGCACTTAGCTACAGGAAGTTCAGAATAATATATCAAGCATGATGAATACCAAAACAACAAAACAAAAGGAAAATTGCACTGAGTGTGTCATATTTAAACTAAAAATAAATAAAAATGAACAAACAAAAGAAACTGAGAGAGAGAAAGAGACAGAGAGAGAAATCTTATCAAAAGAGAAATCAGGGTTAAATTTACACTGGACTTCCCTGAGGAATCATGCAGGCATGCACAGAGGACACTGAAACATTCAAAATACTGAAAGAAAAAACTGCCAATCTAGTACTCTTTTTCCAGGGAAAGTATTCCTCAAAAATAAAGGAAACTTTCTCAAATCTTAACAGAAAATTTGCCATCAGTAGACCTGCCTTGAAAAGAAACATTAAAATAAACTCTTCAGAAAAATTAAATAACATAGATCAGAAACACGTATATGCATGAAATGAACGTATTAGCAAAGAAATACATTATAACTAAAATAAATAGGGTCAGGGATTTAGCTCAGTGGTTCTAGCATCTGCCTTGCCAGCACAAGGTCCAGGGTTCAATCCCCAAAGTAACCACATACAACAATGCCAGGTGTTGTGACTCACACTCATGAGCAATCAGTACCACATACCACAGTGCCAGGCATGGCAGCTCACATCTATAATCCCAACACTCAGGAGGCAGAGACAGGAAGATTGCTGAGTTGAGGCCAAGTTCAGGACCAGCCTGAACTAAAAAGTGAAACCCTTTCTCAAAATAAATAAATAAATAAAAATTAAAATTAAAAAAATAAATAGTGAAAATACCCTGCTCTTTTCTAATTTAATATTTGTCCAAAAGATCACTGAAAGTCACAGAATGAGAGGGAGGAATTTGAAATATCCTGTTTTAATATCCTGCACTACTCATGAAACAGTAAACTGAAATTTTATAGTGAATTTCGATCAATTGTAAATGTTGAAAACTGTAGGACAACCATTAAAATTAACTAACAAAGGAGAGCAAAGAAAAAGCTGCACAACCTCCAAATCATAAAATACTCAATTAAATTCATACCAGGTAGAAAAACAGATGAAGCTAAGAAAGGACAGCTTCAAAAAATGGAAAGTAATTACAAGTTTGCTAGAGCTACCTATACTATTAAGAATATCAGTAGTCTAATTATGCCAGTTGAAAGAGAAATATGAGCAAAATGAGTTTTAAAAAAGAGACTCAACTATATATTATCTACAAAAATATATTAATGCACATATAAGTCAAAATAAAAAATATGAGAAAATATATACCATCCTAAAATGAATCAAGAGAAAGTTGGGATAGATAAATAACTTTTAGTAGAAGCATACTTCCAAAAAAAAAGGAAGAAGAAGAAAAAGAAGTATACTGGTATTAAGGGAATATTACATAATGACAAAGATATAAATTTTCTGCAAAGGCAGAATAGAGTGAATGCACACCATAGGAAAGGAGAAAGATCTAAAATCAATAGTCTAAGCTTCCATTTTAGGAAACCATAGAAATAAAGAACAATATGAGTAGAAAAAAAATAATGAAAAGCAAGGCAGAAACTAGTAAAACAGAAATGAAGAAAATTATAGAAAAAAATCAGCAAAACCAAAACATGTATCTTATTAAAGGGTAATAAAGTAACCAAAGAAAAAAAAGAGAGATAAAATAATTTACTAGTGTTATAGATTAAAGAAAGCATCACTACTTATTACTTGGATACCAAAAGGGTGATAAAGCAATACTATATACAGCTCCATGCATTTGTTAATGTAAATTAAATGGATTGATCACTTGAGAAGTACAAGCTACTAACTGTACGCTAGGTAAATAAGTCATGGGAGTAGGTGATGTCTGTTAGAAAAACTCAGTCAACAATTAGCAACTTCCAGAAATGAAAAAGCCACCACAAATGGTTCCACAGGTAGATTTTACCTAACATTTCAGGAAGAACTGATATCAATTTTCTGTAACATAAAATAAAAGCACAGGAATTCTATGAGGTCAGCGTTACCCAAATACTAAATTCGGAAAAAGATGTTACATGTAAAGAAAACTGCAGATCAGTATCTCTCTTATAAGCTTAGATCCAAAAATCCTCAAAATCTTAATAGATTGGGATTAGCTGTGTATGAAAAGTATTTTACACCATGGTCAGGTGGGATCTATTTCAGGTATAGAGAGACTAGTTGAACATTCATAATCTTAAGTGAAATAAATCAGACACACAAGTGTAAATGTTGCAATATATCATTTTTGTGAGAAACAGAAAGTGTAAATAAGCAGAAGAGAGGACATGTATTAGAGAGTATAAAGAATGTATCAAGGGAGGGAGGAGGGTAAAAGAAGGAATGGAAAGAGGGTTTAAACAGAAGAGAGAATTGAAGGAAAAATGCAGAGTTTTGTAAATAGGGAAAAGAAGATGAGTTGAAGAGAGGGGAGGGAAATGGGAAAAAAGGATTTAAGACATGTTTGGGGATGTGCAGTGCATAGGCCCCACAGTTGTCATTGTCGCATTATAACATCTATCAATAGTTTTGATATATATAAAAGAGATTAGTGGTTTTGACTGGGACATCTGAAGAGGCCTGCCAACTCTGATCTACACACAGTTGTGTGCCTAGAGCTCTCAGAGACCAGCACACAGAGAGGAGGCCCACCCTGTAACTACACCCCTAGTTTGTGGCACAGTATGTAGGGACCACAGTTCAGTTAGGACAGTCTCAGTGGCCTGGTGACCCCACCCCAATCTCTGCTCAGTGGTGGGCTCAGATTTCTCACAGGACCATTGGGTAATGAGGAGGCCCAGCAACTATGCTCCAGCTTGTGGCACAGTAGTAGGGCCAGCAGTTTGCCTGGTACATTACTAGAGGCTTGCTAACTCCATCTTGACCTCCACACAGCAGTAGAGCCTGCAGTTCTAGCAGGAGCATCACTTGTAGAACCTCACAAACATATGGAATTTGAATAACACTCTCCTGAAGAACAAATGGGTCACAAAAAAATTAAGAAATCAGGCAGTTTCTACAATTAAATTATAATGCCATTGCAACATATAGGAATCTGTTGGGCATAATGAAAGCCATTCTGGAAGGGAAATTCATAGCAGTGAATGCCCATACTAAGAAACTAGAGAAAGCTCAAATAAACAACCTAAGGCTAATCCTCAGGTTCAGGAAAAATGAACAGTTAGACAAACCCAAAGCTCATACAAAGGAGGAAATTATAAAGACCAAAGCAGAAATTAGTCCAAGGGAGATAAAGAAAATGATAGAGAAAGCAATAAATCATACTGTTGATTCTTAGAAAGAATAAACAAAATCAACAGATCCTTAGCCAACCTTATCCAAAAAAAGAGGTGAGGGGAAGGCTGCAAGACATGAAATTAGGAGTGAAAGAGTGAAATCACAACACATCGCTCAGGAATTTAGAGGATGATCAATGCCTCACTGAGAACTTGTGCTCCAATAAGATGGAAAACGGAGGAAATGGACAGATTCCTAAACACATATGAACAATCAAACTTGAACAAAAAAAGACATAAAAACAGCCTAATATCAATCAGTGAAACTGAAAATATAATTACAAACCTAACAACAAAGAAAATTTCTGGTCCTCGTGGCTTCTCTACCGAATTGTAGAAGAAATGTAGGAAATATCTAATGTTATTGTTTCTCAAACTCTTTAATGAAATTTAACAGGATGCAATACTCCCAAATTCATTCATGGAAACAAACTCTACTCTTTCCAACCAAGAAAGACTCGATCAAAAAAGACAACTACAGGCTAGTCTCCCTACTGAATACGAGGCAAAAATCTTCAATAAGATACTCTCAAGCAGAATTCAGAGGATCATCGGAAGATCATATACCTTGACCAAGTTGGACTCATCACAGGGATGTGAGGATGACTCAGAATATGCAACCTATTCATCATTAAAACCCCACAGAAATTTGAAATGGAAAGTCTTTATCTCAATCTAATAAAAACTATTTATGAAAAACTAACATCAAATTTTTCTTTCCCTTCTTTACTGGTACAAATTTTCAATGTTGATTATGCACTCACTCTCTCTCTCTCTCTCTCTCCCTCTCTCTGCTTCATAGCAAATAGTCAAAAACTGAAAGTTTCCATGCTAAAATCAGGTACAAGGCAAGTATTCCACTATCACCATTCTTGTTTAGTATATCTCTAAAACATTAGCAATTAATGCCAATTATTTAGCAATTATTTAGCATACCTCTAAAACATTAGCAATTATCAATTAAACAAGAGGAAAAAAAGGAATAGAGATTTAAAAAGGAAGAAATTAATGTGTCAGTATTTGATGATGACTTGACACTCTATATAGAAGATCCCAAAAACTCAGCCAAAAGACTAATAAATTTAATTAACAGATTCAGCACAGTAGCTGGGTACAAGGCCAACACTCCAGAAACAATAGACTTCCTATACACAAATAACAAATTCACCAAGAGAGAAATTGGGGAAACAATTCCTTTTATAATAACATCTAAAAATATGAAATATCTAGAAATCAGTCCAACAAAGGAGGTGAAAGACCTGTTCTCTGAAAACTACAGCATTCTGAAAAGAGAGATTGAAGAGGATATCAGAAAATGAAAAGACATCCTTTCTTTCTGGGTAGGAAGAATAAATACTGTCAAAATGACACACCCTGAAAACTGCTATATAGATTTAATGCAATCTTGACTTAAATATCAACAATACATTTCACAGAATTAGACAAAATAATCCAAAAATTCATCTGGAATCAGAAGAGACCTGGAATAGCAAAGCAATTCTGAGCAACAAAAATATGGCAAGAAGTAACAGAATTCCCAACTTCTAACTATATTACAAGGTCACTGTGATCAAGAACAAAAGAAAAACATGAAATGCAAAGAAGTAAACCCAAGAATCAGTGAAACAGACTAGAAGATGCTGAAACAGCTCCAGACATACTAAGCTTCTTCATCTTTGGCAAAGAACCCAAACATCCTCCATGGAGGAAAGATAGCCTCTTCAATAGAAGATGCTTGAAAAACTAGGTCTCAACCTGCTAAAGATTAAAACTAGAAAGACTAGACCTATATCTTTCACTGTGCACTAAATTGAAAGCAAAGTGGATTAAAAATCTAAATATTAAAACATAACATTAAACCTGCTGGAAAATAGTTAGGTAGAACTCTTGGAGACACTAGCTTAGTGAAAGACTTTATAAACAAAACCTCAGTAGCATAGGAGTACCCAGAAAGAATCAACTACTGGGATCTCATCTTATTGAAAAACTTCTTCAAAGCCAGAGAAATCAGCAGAGTAAAAAACAACCTAAATATGGGGAAAATGTTCCACCAGCTGTTTCTCAGACAAAGGTTTACTATCTAGGGCTGGGGACTTAGCTCAGTGGTTCTGGCATCTGTCTTGTAAGCACAAGGTTCCCAGTTTGATCCCTGGTAACCACATACAACAATGCTGGGCATGGTGACTCCTGCCCATCAGCAAGCAGTACCACATACCACAATGCCAGGAGGGGGGGCTGCTCCCACCTGTAACTCCACCACTCAGGGGGCAAAGGCAGGAAGATTGCTGAGTTTGAGGATGAGTACAGGGCCAGCCTGAACTACAAAGCAAGACCCTGTCTCAAAAAACTAAAAAAAGAAAAAGAAAAAGAAAAAAGGTTTACTATCTAGAATATATTTTTTTAAAAACTAAAAAATAAAATTTAAAGACCCAGTTTGAAAGTAGACATCTGAAATTAGCAGACATTTTTCATGTGAAGAGGTAAAAGCAGCAAATAAAAATGAAAAGACAAAGGGGACAATGTTGAGATTGTAACAAAAAAGTAAGGAAACAAATTTTATATATATGGGGGGGTGGTAGGGTGGGTGGGGCTATGGGAAAAAATGAGAATTAAGTTGTGTCTTATACTGGTACAAATCCCCATTATGGAGTGCAATCATGATGTGTATATTTAATGTACCAATAAAGATAATTTAAAAAAAAATGAAAAGACATTTAAAATTACTGGTCATTCAAGAGGTGAAGATGAAAACACTAAGGTTTCGTCTCATTCCATAAAGAATGGCTGCTATCAAGAAATCAACCAATAATAAATGCTGGCGGGGCTATAGAGAGAAAGGAACACTTTTTCTCTGCTGGCAGGAATGTAGACTGGTGCAACCACTGTGGACATCAGGGTGGAGATTCCTCAAAGAACAAGGGTCAGATGTCCCACTTGACCTTGCTATTTCCCTGTTGGGTATATGCATAAAAGAATTAAAACCATCAGGTACAGGGCTTTTCTTTGTTGGCAAGTTTTTAATTACACTTTCAATTTCACAGATTGATATTGGGGTATTTAACATTTCTATATCTTCTTTATTCAGCTTTGGAAGTTCATGTATGTGTCTAGAAATCTATCCATTTCTTCTACATTTTCCATTTTATTAAAGTATAAATTTTCAAAATAGATGTTTATTATCCTCTGGACTTCCTCTGGGTCAGTAGTAATTTCTCTGTTCTCCTTCCTAATAGCATAGATATGGGCCTTTGCCTTCCTTTGTTTAATAAGGTTGGCTAAGGGTCTATCAATTTTGTTTATCCTTTCAAAGAACCAACTCTTCAACTCATTGATTTTTTTTGTACTGTTCTCTTAGTTTCTATTGCATTAATTTCTGCAGTGATCGTTTAATTTCTTGCCTAGTGCGAGATTTGGATTTGTCATGCTCCTCTCTTTCTAGTCGCTTGAGGTTCAGCATTAAATTGTTTATTTGAGCTTGCTCCATTTTCTGGATGTAGGCCTCTACTGCTATGAATTTTTCTCGTAGAACTACTTTCATTGTGTCCCATAAATTGCTATATGTTGTGTTGGAATTATCATTTAGTTGTAAGAACTGTTCAGTTTCTTCTCTTATTTCTTCTGTGATCCATTGGTTGGTCAGCAGAGTGTTGTTCAGTTTCCATGTGTTTGTGAGGATCCTGGGCTTTTTTTTTTTTTTTCTATTCAGCTCCAATTTAGGGGTATTGTGGTCCTACAGAATACAAAGGATAATTTCAATCCCTTTGCACTTACTTATACCTGTTCTATGAATGAGCACATGGTCTATTTTGGAGAATGATCCATTAGCAGCTGAGAAGAATGTAAATTCTTACTTTGTGGGACAAAATATTTTGTAGGCATCTAGCTAAGAAGTATATGAAGAAATGCTTAATATCATTAGTCATTCGAGAGATGCAGATGAAAACAACACTGAGATTTCATCTCACTCCACAAAGAATGGCTGCCATTTCAGAATTAGCCAGCAGCAAATGTTGGTGAGGCTGCAGAGCAAAAGGAACCCTTCTCCACTGTTGGTGGGAATGTAGACTCGTACAACCCCTGTGGAGATCAGTTTGGAGAATCCTCAGAAAGCTAAGACTGGAGGTCCCATTTGATCCAGCCACACTCTGTTATGTATATACACACAAGAATTAAAAGACTCATATCACAGTGACATATGTGCACCCATGTTTGTAGCAGCTCAGTTTGTGGTTGCTACATCTTGGAAACAACCCAAATGTCCAGCAACTGGAGACTGGATAAGAAAGCAGTGGTTCCGAGGATTCTGGGAAGATAGCGAAATGGTAAAAGCTGGAGACCACCGCCTCCATAGAAACTGTTCTTAAACCTGAAAACACCAGTTGTGGGAAAGAAAGGAAGGACAGCAGAGAAACCTAGATTGAAGAGATAAGAAGCAAACATTGATTAAAACCAAAGAAAAAACAGACACCTAGGAAGTGATCTGTCCCTTCTACCCTCTCCCCAGATGGGGAGGGGCGGTCTACCCTGCCGGACCTCGCACAGGCGCCCCAGCACGGGAACCCAGCGACTGCAGACAGCGCACAGCCGGCCTCTGAGACACCGGTGCACGGCGAGAAGCAGAACTGCATGCCAGACCTCCTGCAGCTGCGGTGAAGGGCTGAACACTCCCGGATCTGGACTCGCGGGAGAGGGCAAAGGGCCAGCGCGAGGAAGCCCCACCCACCACCCACCGGGACCGAGGATCCGCGCTACCAGGAGAAGAGGTCTCCGAACCCCTGCGGGATTGACCAAGATCGTCTCCACCACAGAGAACCAGCGACCCCAAGACCTCCAGCCCTGGGATGTTCCAACTCTGGACTCCAACTGGGACCCCCACTTTCCGCCATACTGAAGGGGGTGAGCCCTGCTCCAAGACCAGGAACCTGGGCATGGGTGAGTTTGGGGTACAGCGCCACCTACAGGACACTGGGCTCACATCAGGGGAAAGACTGCAACTTCACAGCTTTTTCCATGTGGCCTATAAACTTCAAACTGTGTGTCTCAGCCCATAACGAAATCTACAGTTCTTCGTCTCCAGCTGGCTATTAGTGGACTCAATCTTACCCTATTCTGTTTTTATCTACACTTGTTTTATTTAGGTCTGTGTTTTTGTTATTCTTCTTGCCACTTTTCTTTATCCTCCCACCCTTTTCCTCTCCTTTTTTTCCTTCATCTCTCCCTTTTCTCTATTCCATACCCACTCTACTAGCCTCCATTTCTCTATTTCATTTCATCCTTTAATCTTATTACTAATCTCTTCCTCCTCTATCTCTCTGCTACCTAACTCCTTAGTAACCCTTTCACTTCTAAAAGGTGATGCTTGAATGTTGTCAATATATCCATGGTTAATATTAAGTCTGGGCATCTGATCATAGTTCTGGCTTATGAGGTTGGAGGGGTCAGAGCAATAACTACCAGTTTACCATCTCTGGGGTTCTGTTTGATATTGTTAATGCTTAGTGCTTTTCTTGGATTGTGGTTGAAAATATTAAGACTTAGTGCTAATCTTAAGGGACCTAAATATTAG
>PVIR01028751.1:0-21687 GCA_004026965.1 Petromus typicus | reverse complement strand
CAATCTCAACATTGTCCCCTTTCACCTTATTTTACATTGAGCATTTTCTATTTCACAATATATAACATACAATGCTAGGACTCATTTACATCTTCATTTTCTCATACCAGAGAAAAGATGTGATATGTACCTATCTGTGACCTATTTATTTCACTTATGAGGATATCCTCAAGGTATGTCCATTTAAGTAGAAATGATTAAAAATATGGAACGCTTCACGAATTTGCGTGTCATCCTTGCGCAGGGGCCATGCTAATCTTCTCTGTGTCGTTCCAATTTTAGTATATGTGCTGCCGAAGCGAGCACTTAAATGTCTTTCTTAAATAACATCTTCAGTTCTTAAAAACTCATGCACTCAAGCCACACACTGAAAACAAAAGCAAAGCAAATATAACAGCCTTTTCATTTCTCATCACTCTGGGCAGCAATGTCAAGAATCGAATGGATTGGTTAATTGAAGTTCTCACTCAGCCCTCAAGGGGGCCACTCAAGGCAGTAGCTGCACACCGTGATGGTGCTGAAATAGGGTTACAGACTTCATATTCCAGTGTATGTGAGGTTCTTTTGACATTAGATTTACTATCATTAAGAAAGCAGACCTACGTAACACAGTTTTATAGTAGAACATCATATAAATCATATTAGAAAAGTATTTTTCCTTAACACATAAGAAAAATGTCAGATTTCTATTACTGGTGTTTGCCCTAAAGTTAAGCTAGGAAAAAATACTGTTTTTTCCAAGCATCAAGAATAAAAAGTTCATTGTTGTAACAATGTTATCATTAAATGATTTAATATTTTAAGAGATGAATCATGTTTCCATGGTACGTTTAGGGAGATATAATTTAAATATATACCTACGTGTTAACAATCAAATATAATATTAACTGTTTATTAGACCTACCTCAATATTAACTAACATCATTTTTGACCAACTTTTTAATTATATTATCACAAATGGATCATTTTACTTTAATGATCAAGGACTTATTCCCCAAGGTATGCAAATGCATTTATGAAGTTTAAAATGAAGAACACTGATAAAGTAGTCAGAAAGCCTGAAATGTTATTGTCCCTAATTCTTTGTTTCTTCTTTTTGAAAAGCATGTACCCTCAAGCCCTTTTCCAACTAACTTTGTACTATCTCCTTCTCACTAGGGCGGGCAGAGCATATTTTCCCCTGGCATCAATATTGAGCTTGTCTGTGTGACCTGCTGTAACAATGAAATGAAAGCAGCCAGAGTACAAGAATGGTTTCAAATGTGCCAGTGTGAATAGGCAAGAGTGTTTGTGTTTCTTGTATTTACCACAAGAAGAATATGCCCTGGGTAGTGTCTAGATCCACAACGATAAAGGCAGATGGAATAAATTTGAGCCCAATCCCAGGCCTGGATCCACTCAGCCTTTGTTAAGTCCTGTTGAGTCACCTGAGATAAGATGTTCAATTGTAAGACACAACTTGACATAAAAACATCCATTTTGTTAAAAACCTCTACTTTGTGTCCTGTAATCTCCCTGTGAACTTGTCTCATTGGGATCTATCCATCCAACCAAAGCATGCAGCTGTGGGTTGTATGTTTTTAAAATGCACTATTCTATAGTAACTTGTGATCTAATCATTGCTATTAGCTTCTGTAAGGATTTTCTACTGCAGTTTAACAATAGAATGACCTAATTGTTCCTGCACAGAAACTTCCTGGTAACAGGTTGGGGGATAGTAGATTTTACCTTTAAATACTGTGCTTTAGTCTAACTTGGCACTTTCCTTTTCATGGACAGATGGCCCCTAGCTGGGTAATAGAGCTCTTGCTTGGACTTTAAGATCATGTCATGTCCTAAGATT
Organism: Petromus typicus; assembly: GCA_004026965.1. NCBI lineage: Eukaryota > Metazoa > Chordata > Mammalia > Rodentia > Petromuridae > Petromus > Petromus typicus. The sequence continues at coordinate 19,844 of PVIR01028751.1, read as the reverse complement.
CTGTCACTCAGTAGGACTTGGTCCCCAACACTGTAGCTGACCCACAGATTGCTGAGTGGTAAAATATTAATGTTTATTTTAGGAAGCCATTAGAGGTTTTGGTGTTGATTATTATCTATCATGATAGTTGTTGCAATTGACTAATACACATTATGATTTTACAGTATTTTTGTAGCTATACATTTCTCAAATAGATCATGAGATTTATTGTAATAAACTGTTAATTACATGATGCAGTCTAAATATATCTCAGTAACAACAGTTGGATTTTCTAACTGGAAATATAGTCTTTGCAAACTATTTTTAGTCTTGTGAAGACCAAAAGAAAGTTCAAATTGAAAAGAGATTAGGGTACACAATTTTTATAAGGAAAGCTTTAAATTATCAAAAGTTTCTATTCTACAAAACAACTTTTTTTATAAATTCCCTTTTGTTATCTTAAAGTACAGAATTAATAATTGCTTTGCTATTGTGATCATCTATCACTTGTACATTGTAATCTTTTTATAATTTAGTTATTAGGGACCATGATGCAAGGCATAAATTACCTTTTATCTATTTATAATTTGCTTAGCATAAATGGTCAAAAGTTAAACCATATACAAAAGTTTTGTGACTTTAAAACTATATATAAATACTTGGTAGAAAAAAATTCCAATGTCATATGAGGATATGCCTAGGAATCAGAGATTCAATGGAATAAATTTCCCAATTTTAATGATGGCCTACACTATTCAAATAGGCTTATCTAAAAGTTTTTAGCATGAATATATATTTAAAAAGTTGTATAATTATACAGTGAATATTTCCATTTCAGATGTCAGAGACATCTTGTCAAAAGCCGAGAACTATGAGTAAGTGGATGAAAATATTTTACTTCATAAACAAGTTGGCCTATTTATTTGGCCTACTTTTTTTTTAAAAAAAAGCAATTTCCTTTTATAGATAAGATAGCAATTGTTGGACAATTAATCTCATAAAATGTGATTTCACAAGAAGATGGGAAGAAATAAGGGATAGTAACTATGGAATACTGAGACCAAAGGCATTTTCTACATATTTTTTTATTGATTTCATAGTAGACTCATCAAATCAGTTTTGTTGTTATGCATCTATAATTTAAATACCTGTTACAGGAAGAAAACTTTTTAAAATATATTTTAAGGGGTTATATGTGGAAGATTTTTGTTGTTAAGATTGCCACATAAAGGTTCAGGTATTATATAGAATTGATTTAGTAAAGGATTTATATACCTAGCTGGTTAATTTTTGATCAAAAAGGAAGTAATTATAGCTAGAATTTCATACTTTTAAATCTCTATTGTTTTCCTGGATTTAATACACCATAGTTACTCTTTTTAAGATCATAAAAAACTACTTCTATTTGTTCTCTAATTAAACAGGGGTATTTATTTGATTCTATAATTAATTACGTTTTTAAAAGCAAAACTTATAGTATGGAAAACAACATAATCAGGGGTAAAAAAGACAAAGTGAACTAATGAACATAGAATCGAGAAATCACAATTCAAAAAAAATTATTTGAACTCTTGCTTTGCATGTCACAGAAAACCTTTTGTTGTTTTCTGGCAAGTGTCTGGATAGACAGAAGCTTCCCCATATATTGACAGAACTGCAGAAAGCCCAATTAGTGCTTCAGCTCCACCAACGTCTGTTCTTTCCTGAGAAGTAATTTGAAACATTTCTGCAGGAAGCAGAAAGTTACCCACATTCTAAAAACTTTAAGAATACTTTGGTTTAATTTTATTTTGGATTTGGGAAAGGCAGAGAATGTTACAAATACCTGGTTTAGATTAGATCTATACTACAGTAAACCTGGTGCTTTTCTCACATTAAAAAGATCAATTGCCAAGGTAATGAAAAGGAACTGTATATACAGAATGTCAGAAAGGAAAGCAGTTGAGAAATAAGATGTTAAAAATGAATGAATATGCACAAAGATAGTGTGTAAATTTAGTATTTGATTTCATATGGTATCTATACTATACCTCATTTTTCCAAACATGTTATCTTTCAATTATGGTATAAATGCCTTGAAATAGACTTTGCATTTTTGAGTCCTGTATTCCATAACACAGAGCCAAGCCTTATACTGAACACTCAATAAATAATTAATGATCACTTAATAAAGATCATAATTCAACTTTGTTAGGTCAATATATAGTGTTAGAATAAATTATTTTGATATAGAAAAATTCAAATCACCTAAAAACTATTTATTTTTAATTTTAAAGTGATGTTACATAGTTGTGCTGCTGCAATTATGTAAGACTATTTTCACTATAGTAAAAAGTATTTCTTTCCTATTCAAGTATGTCATGTATACTTTTCTTTATCTCCTCTTTTTGGGATTTTTTTTTTTTTGCAAAAAGAAAAGAATGCATTAGACACTGACTAATAATTGCTTTCTTCATGTTTAGACTCACATTTCAAAGCTGTGAATTGAGAAGACTGACTTTTTTGAAAATCTTTTTATCCCAACTCTTCAACTGAAGTTTTTTAAAAACTAAACTATTGAAATTCAATACAGAATTTTGAGGGACTCTAGTTTCAGGTAGAAAGGTGGGCAAATCAAAGGGAGTACTAATTGCTTGTGGTTAGCATTCTTCCATGACAAAGGAAGATAGATGACTCAGTCACTTTCAGATTCAAATCTCATTATGAAGTTCCAAATACGGATATTTTGCAGCAAAAACAGCATTTCTTCCATGGACCATATCATATTCCCAGAAAAATCCCTAGAAAATGGTTAACTTCACAGTTTTATGAATTTAAATGTCTCAGCTTTGTTTCAGATATATAAAATTGGATTTGTGCGGTGGGGATTGGTGTGCTAGTTACTGGAATAGAGCTGGTATTGAGACACAAATTTCCTTCACAATGTCTCTATTTTTCAGGTTGCGATATCTTGCAGAGATTTTTTTTTAAAAAGGTGATTTAAGTTATATTTTCTAGGTTCTGAATTTATTTTACACACCTGATAAAGAAGTGTGAGCTATACAAATGTATAATGATCATTTCTAAACAGACTCTCTGGGAGTATCACTGAAGAATGTCATGAAGATTGCAGTGCTGGCTTTATTTGGCTTTAAATCATGATCTTGCTTTGAGAAAACTATTGCTAATAGTTCGTGGATAAAGATTTTTCAAGTCACTAATCATTGAAAAGCTGCCATGATTTGAATGTATAGTAGGTGCCATATTAACTAACATTCTTGTTTATATGTGAATTCCACATGGCTTATTTTTTGGCTCATTGAACATAGGTCAATGAAAAGTGAGCAATGTTAGCACAAGGGAGCTTTCTGTGCTTTACAACTTTAAACTTAATGAATCACTGTAATGTCCAAATTGGCATTGTGCTATTTATATTGTCTAGTCAAGAACATAATTTTACCACACCACATTTGTAGCACAAGCACAGCATTATAACAGCATACATTTTGTTAATAGTGTTTTGCTTCCTTTTTGAATCTCATCTTTGTAGCCTAGTGTCATCTGTGACTGTTTTAGAATAAACTTAAGCAAGAAGAATAAAAGTAAGTAAAATTTCACTGTGACATGTGCTACGTAACCTATCAGCTGTCTAACAGCAGCCACTCTTGTTTTCTTTTTTCCTAATTAATCCACAGTTTTATTCAAGTTTGGAGAAAATATGCCAGCCTGAAGCATGAAAGGTATGCATTGTAATTTCATTCTGTTTTTACTAGGGATTCCCTTGAGACTCACTTTACTGAATTCTGGCCAATAAACCCCAGAGGAAAATCTTTTTCTAGACTTTTGGGAAAAATTTCTTCTTGATAAATAAATAGGTAAAATGAGAAAACACCTCAGTTCCTTTTTATCTGCTACATTTGGTTGTTGCTACAAAGAGCTGGGACACAGTGACTATTGCTTAAGAGTTGGAATGAGGAAGGTCAACGATCTGCAGAGTATGGCACAGCTGAAGGTTAGAAACAGTTTAGATCCTTTAAGGCATTGTAAGACTGCTGAGCTAATTCTTAGATCTGCTTCTCTCTGGACTTCTTGTTGAATGTCATAATAAATGTCCTTATTGTTTAAGCCACACTTAGCAGGGTTTTCTGTTACTTTACAGACAAAACATTCCAACTGATAAAAGGAGGTAGTTAAAAGAATGCAGTTCATACCAGTGTGGTTGCTTCTCTCACAGGCAAAGGAGAGGCAAAGAAAAGAAAGGGCATTACTGGTTTACTAATGAGCTTTTTGTAGATCTGGTAGTTTAGAACTTGAAATGAATTTCCCTATAGAAATGTTATAAATGGTGTCTGGGTTCCCAAGGTAAGCCCATAAAGCCTATTTAATCCAATAATGCCACAAAATCTGTACAGCCTAGTAGAATTGAATCACCTTGAAAAACAATGTTTCCTTTGAGACAAAAATGAATTCAGAAAAAATCAAAGATCTAGTTTAATGAAATAGAAAATCACCACTCTGACAGCAATAAAATTGAAGACTTCTCTTTCCTTCAGGACTGGGTAGTGGGAGCAGTTATTGACCCATATCCCAAAGGCAGAGGCTGTATTTGTTGGTTGGGAGCCAGCCCAAGAAATCAAAGTGGGAGTAGGGGTAAGTAAAGAAGAGAAAGAAAAAAACTGATGGAAAACAAAGCTTATTTGTTTAGGGTGGGGGTTGTGGGAAGGGCAGGGGAATGGGAAAAAATGAGAATTAAGATGTGTGATGTACTGTTTCAAATTCTTAATGTTTAATGTGATCATGATGTATGTATAAAATGTACCAATAAATCAGTTTAAAAACAGGCTAGATGACAGCACAGTAGTAGAGTAGAAGGTTAGTGAAGGGGAGATTAAAGGTTTTCTTTCATTTCCACTCCCTAGGTCTAAGAGTTTACCTGCGTTTCTCTTTCTTTAGTACAATTATTTCTAATCAAAATAATCTTCATTTCCCCACCAAAGCTTTTGTAATTTGTAGCACATTTAAGCAAAATCAACATTACTACTTATGTTAATGTTCTTGCATACCTGGTCTGTCACCGTGAATATTTTTGAGGCCAATGGTGGGATATTGACTCCCTTTCACTCTTTCTCTCTCTCTCTCTCTCTCTCTCTCTCTCTCTCTCTCTCTCTCTCTCTCTTTCAGTTTAACTTAGGATGAAATGGTAAGCTGTTCTACTAATATAAATTAATTTAAACTACAAGTGGTACCTTGGTTCATGAACTTGATTAGTCCCATTATTCTGTTCACAAACTAACACATCACATTCAATGGTGAAGTTCAATGTTGATCTCATGTGATAATTTGATTTGATTTTCATCTAGTTTAGTTTAAGAACAAAATCATGAAAGAATTGAATTCATGAACGGAGGTGCCACTGACCACATGAACTTCAAAGATGTGAGAAGTTGTATCACTTATGTCTCTCTACAACTTAAGAAAGTTGTCAAAATTTGTTAAGTTTTTAAGTAAGACTTGCCTTATGGGTTCTTGAACATTTTTTACAAGTGTAGTTTACAACCCCCAAAGATAATTCACACTTTTTAAAGCTTAAGGTTGTGGATGAAGAAGGCAAACAGTTTAAGAGGTGGAAACCTTTCCCCGAGGTTTTTCTAAAGCGGAGAAAGTAGGAGAGAATATGTGGGGATCACGGAAAATGACAGAGCTGTGAGACTGGTTCTCTCTCCTGAACACTTGAGATGACCTCATTTATGACACCATGATACAGGGATGCTGGGGAAAAGTAAAGTCTTATGACAGATAGGAATAGTAGGAGAGACCAACCAGTTCATTGCCTCTTAGCTAGCAAGGATTGCCTTTGCAGATTACTAATTTTGTAGTGCTGGGACATTAAGTGGTTCAGGTGCCTGCACACACTTTGCTATCATTCTGTCTTTGAACTCCATAATCGTCATTGCAGCTTTTTTTCCATACTAGTCATAAAGTAGCACAATGATGGTTGTCCCAATGAGCCCAGGTGAGCAGCATACCTCTCTTTGAATTCCTATTGAGGTTTTTGAGTGTTGGTATAATCTAGTTAAGGCTAATTCTTTTTATAAAATAGCCTTTTATTAATTCCTAAACTCAAGGAAAAGTGGTGAAAGTTTTGACTCATTTGTCAGAAGTTCCTTATCTAAACTAGTATACTCACTTCTGGGACTCTCGTTACTAAGAGTTAGGGGCTGCCTACTAAATCTAACTGAAAATTTATTCAGCTAGGAGTGACTTTATTCCTTAAATTTGCATAACGGTGTGTAACTGCACAGAGTAAAGCAGATCAGTGCTAAGATGGCTTTTTTACCTCTGTCTAAACAGAGAAGCAGCTGGCACTCTGCTCAGTAAAACAAATGAAAGCCCTGCCTCGCCAGGCATTTCAGGCACCCCATTACACTGGTATTTTATGACAGGCAGCTTCAAAGCAGTTTGTGAGTACTGAGTCTTTATCAATTGAATTCAATGTGAGGTTTTATTCTTCTCCATTATGCTCTACCAAATGCTGGCTGGAACTGTGTGATGCTACAATTCTCTGTCATTCTGTCCTTGGGAATCTTTATGTGCCTCCTTTATGCATGTTGCCTCTATGAGAACAGTGTTTTAAGATCTCTGGCAGAAAGAAGTCAGGCTAAAAGCAGAAGTCAGGAGTCCATGGTGTTTCCATCTGCACCAGGAAGCAGGGGATACTGAGTCACTATGTAACTCTTTTGCATAATCTGATATCATGTGGGTTGTGCAAGCACATAAAACATGAAATTTTTCTAGGGTCTTTTATTACTAATAATGACAAGATAGGAAATGCTGAAAGTTAAGCAATTTTTTTTTCAGTTGGCTATTAATTTATGAGTTATAGTACTGGAGATTATACTCAGGATCTTTGCACTGACTTATTTCCCTTATTCTTTTGAAAAAAAATGTTTTATTTTGAGACAAGATTTCATCAAGTTACTACATTTCCCAGGCTGTGCTTGAACTTGCAGTCTGCTAGCCTCAGCCTCCCAGAATACTTTGCTACTTATACTTTATTTTCAACTTGCCACTCTGTCTGAGGATGCAAGTGTCCCTAAATTATAGGTCTCCTTACTCCATTTAGAACTATTTCTGAGCTTGTAAATGCTAATTATGGTTTTCAGATACTGAAGTCAGATGAATTTGTATTTCAAAACAAAATTTTTCTGAAAATTTCCTAGAAATTCTATTACAGCAGAGGCAAAGGGGTGAAGCTAGCCAGTGAAGGGCCTGGAGGTAAAGAGAAATGTGGAGGTGAAAAACAGAGAAGTGGGGCAAGGGTCTGAGTATGGAGTTTGTCTCCTTCCTGATAAGAGCTGTGTATAGAACTGGAGGACTGGCCTGTGTGGAACGCACAAGGTTGGTAATCATAGTTTCTTTTGCTGGTGTTCACTCTGTATTGGTAATATGGAGTAATACACTGCATATTAAAGAATCACTCTGATATTAGTTGAATTGAGAAATCTGCAATTGACAGCATAAAGAATGAAGAGGATGAGAGTTCCTGGAGGCAGTTCTTTTCACAGATGCCATAGAAGTTGACATATAGCAATTTATGCAGAAGTGCATGCACATGCACTAGACTAGTTCACCAGAGCCTGCTTAAGTATTATTTCAGCTGATATAGCAAATACAACTCACATTGGTCAGGTTTTAGTTACAGACAACAAAATCCACTCTAGCTAATGAAGGCAGAAAGTGATTTATTAAAAGATCATGGTGCCTCATAAATCACTAGGAGGGCTGAAAAAGGAAACTCAAGCCTGAATTCTCTAACAGTTCTCTAGACTGTACTGTAGAAATGGACTACTCAGGGCTGGGTGTATTGGCTCATGCCTGTAATCCCAGCACTTGGGATGCAGAGGCAGGAGGATTGCTTCAAGTTCGAGACTAGCCTGGGCTACATGGAGAGTTCAGGGCTAGCCTGAACTACAAAGTGAGACCCTGTCTCAAAAAAACTAAAAACAACAAGCAAACCAGAAATGGACTACTCAGGGAACTGATTCTCTACTATGATCACAAATTTAATGAGTCAGAAAGCTGCTCACATAGCTACTAGCTCCAGAATAACTATTTCTTCCAGTAATATATCAGCAATATGACATGTATTGTCGCGTCCCTCTCGACCAGCAAGAAAGACGCGACCCGGAACTCTTCTTCAAGCGGTTTATTCAGGAACCCTTTACAGCATAATGGAGAGTCTCTCCTTCCCCAGCCCGCGCAACGCCTTATATGCATCTCTTCCGCCAATCAGGGGATCAGGTGTCGTGGCCTACCATTGGTCCGCGCAGCATCCAAACTATGCTTGAGTCAGCCTAGTACCCCGCAAGGAGTCATGTGGCAGAGGGAGCGCATGCCATCAGGAGGAAAGAGAAAGGAAGCCAGCGCCATCTTTTAGGTGTGGCACCAGCGCGGCTCTCCACAATGTATTAATAATACAGATCTTATGTTTCCTGTTTTCCATGTGACTGTTTTATAAGGATCTTTTACTACTATGTCCCAGTGGAGACATTTAAATAATTTTTTTGACTCCTAGCTGCAAAAGAATCAGAGAAATGTTACTTTTCTTATTTTTCTAGTCTATCCACCCAAGAAAAAATGTCAACCAAGTCACATTACTGGACCTGATATTATGCTAAATTTGATAGAATATTAAAAAAATCCTTAATCAAAATGAAGAATATATTGACAAAAGTTAAAAGATGAGAAACAACATAAAAAACCAAAACCATAGAAGAGTAGGAAATGTCACCTATTCCTGAATTTCTGAGTCACCACATTCTACCCATCGGGAAAGAATATTTATTTTTGACTTCATGGGAGAGAGAAAGTAATTTCTATTCTGATGAATCGGTGACCTATAGGGTTATCTATTGTAGCAATTAGCGTTAGTCTAAGACAGCCTCCTCATTGATATTTCCTCTGACAGGCCTAGCATTCATTATTCTGCCCCTTTTAATCTAGCCACAGGAATCATGTTGGCAGAATGGGTATAAAGCTATCAGCTTTACTCTCTTAATATATTCCACCAGTATTATTTCTCTGCAATGTCTTTCATACATTTTTTGTGCTTCAAAGGATATAATTACTAGTTGTTCTTACTAGTTGTTGCTCTTGTATATTTATAAATTCATATCTTCTTCCTGGAAGTCTTCCTTATGGGAGTCAGGGTAAGAGGACACAGACAGAATCCTTGTGGCAATCTCCAGTTCCTCATAAGCCCCACAGCAAAAGGATTAACAACCAGCAAACAACAAAGACAGAACCGTGAGAAAAAGGCTGACCTCTGGTTCAGCTCTTGCTACTCTGAGAAGCAGAAGCCAAACGCCAAATACTGCAGCAGTGGAAGAAGGAAAAGAAGAGCCCATAACTGCTACCCCTTTATTTAGTACCAAGCCTCCAACCCATAATATTAGCATTCATAAAACAGGGCGGTCCCACAATAATCCTTGTAGTTGAAGATCACATAGGGCAGAGCAACAGACATCCTTAAATCCCAATAAGTCCCATTAAATCTTAAGGCCAATTATCCTAGTGCAGTAATTGTTGTAGTTTAAAATCCCACAGGATAGGGCAGATGTCCACGATAATCACAGTAATTGATGCCATAGGGCAGAGCACACATCCTCAAGTCCAAGTAAGTCAGTCCTAAATGCAAGTGAATTGTCTGCAGTTTTCCACATATCTCCCTTTCTTTTTATTTTATGTTGAGTGTATTTTGAGGAAAAGCAAGTACATCCAACAATGGCTTGGTCTATAATTAAAAATAAATAAAAGCAATTTTCCTTAAACTTTTCTACTGGATATATTAAATAAAGTTAATTTCTCTTATCTAACAAAGTGAAACAAACCTCCTCAGGAAGTATCTTGGAACCATGCAGTCTCTCAGCTCTTTTGTTAGTGTCATCCATTAGGATATGTTACGGCGTTTCTTGACATTATGCTTTCTGGGAAAATGTGGATGTTTTTCTCCAGCTATCAATCTTTGGCACACTTTTGTAGAATAATAAGATCTAATGGAGAAGGTTCCCTCATGTCCTGGATCTTCAGTAGGGGTTTACTTTGGAGGGCTAAGGCCAAAATATTGGCTACCTTTTTATCCCAGTTACCTTTCTAATTCTAGTCTCTAAAATTTAGTTGTTAAACATCCAGGAGAGAAGGTCAACAACATTAGCATATGTAGGGAACTTTGGTTAACTTGGTTCTAAAACTTACTTACTGGGAATTACTCACTTGCATTTGAGAATGTCTGAGTTACCCTGCAGGATTAACTACAGGGATCATTGTGGAATCTGCTCCACCCTGTGTGATTTTAAACTACAAAGAGTACTGCATTAGGTTTATTGTCTTTAAGATTTACTGGGATTTGAGGATGTTTGTCCTGCCCTATGTAATCTTTAACTATAGGGATTATTGTGAGGCCTTGTTTTATGCTAGGATTATGGGTTGAAGGCTTGGTACCAAGTAAAGGTGCAGCGGGCTTGGGTGGTGGGCTCTTCTGCTCCCGCTTCTGCTGCTGCAATATTTGCCTTTGGCTTCTGCTGCTCAGAGTAGCAAGAGTCAAGCCCGGGCTCAGCCTTTTTTCTCAAGGTTCTGACTGTTGCTTGCTGGTTGTTAATCCTTTTGCTCTGGGAATCATGGGGTATTGGAGTTTGCCAGGAGGGTTCTGACACCATCTTCTTCTTCTAACTCCCACATTCCTCATCTATACATCCACCTATTCAATGACACTTTAATGTACTCTATAGAATTTTCCATAGCATTTGCTGTATTGTGATGTTGATGCTATTTTACTTACCTTTCTCCTCTATTACACTAAAATCTCCCTGAAGACAGATACTTAGGCTATTATTAGGTATGTAATAGACACTCCATCAATTTTTAAATTTATAAAAACATATTTGGATTCTATTCTGTAAGAGAAAACAGGCAAAGTACAGAAAAATTACAATATAAAGAAACTTATTTTTGGCCAACCTCTAAGGTGGCCTGATTTCTCAGTTTTCCTTTCTTTGTTTATACTTTTCCTATCTTACTAGTTGGCGAAATTAGCAAAATATGATGTATGACATCTGAATATGTCTTTTATTTTCCACATTACCTTTACACTATTTCCTCTGAGAAAGACCAGCCCTCATATAATTATGACACTCAATTGTTTAGAAAGATGTAGCTGCAGAAAAAACAACTTGTTTAAAACTTGCTTGTTCAACTACATAGCTGATGGGGGAGCTGGGAAGGAATTAAGTCATTGACTGCAGTCAGACATTTGGAAGTCTGCGTGCTTAGCTGGTATCTGACTGTCCCTTCCTGAAGAGTCTAGCACAGTACCGAGCTAAGGCTATTCTGAATTCTTGACAGGAATGAAAAAAGAAAATGCATGATTACTGACATTTTAAACCATTAAGTTTGGGAATAACTTGTTACATAGCTACAGATAACTAATACAATGTTTCCATACAAAGAGATGAAGGAGTTTTCTCTGAGGACATGCCATTTGACATGACCTGCATGGGGAGACACAAGCTATTTGGCACTTTGGGGGACTCTGGGGTTAAAGGCAGCAGCAGCAATGGAGAGCCCTTAGGATAGCTAGACTTTTCAAGGGACAGGAGGAATCAAGTATGTGAAGAGCCTAAATGAAATAAGGACATTATGAAGTGGGAGAAAATTTAAGTGCCAAGTTCCTTTAAGAATTTAGGTTATTGCAAGAAATTTTAACTTTTTATTAGTGCAATACAAGTTATTAAAAATGTTTTAATCATATGAGTGATGTGAGGTAAGGGCAGAAAGTAAGGCATTGAGATTTCTTGATACATTAAACTCAGTTCTATTGTAAAAAGGGTGAAAGATCAAGGATCAAGTGAAATTTTTTTCTTTTTAAAAGTGTGGGAGAGATTAATAGTACAATACATCAAAATGATAATGGCAGTTGTCTTTAAATAGACAAGAAGAATGGATTCAGATCTTCAGAGACGTGGTTCTTCTGTAGGATGAAGAGAGACAGGAAGCCAAATGCATAGAGACATTGGTAATTAAATTGTTGAAATCTGTAGAAATGAGGTGACCTTGTGTAACTGACTCTATCTTCTCAATAACATGATTATGAACTAAGCTGGGAATGATATGAAAAAAAGATGAAACAGGTATTTGTTGCATGTCTGGATAAATGTAACACACAGTTGGAATTTTTGTTGTTTTTACTCTAGAGAACCCAACAACTACCACTAAGAGAAAAACAAGCTGCTGTAAAACATTTAGTCCTAAAAACTATGGCTGGAAACAAGGGAAGATCAAAAGCTAAAGAGAAAGAGAAAGAGGAAAATCTGATCTTATTTTATTCCCCTTGGAACTCTTGGACTTTAGAGTCAGAGGGATTCGCGTATTTAGATAAAGCATATCTTCCACAGTTTTTCTTTATCCCTTCTGTTCTTTTTTGTTAGTTGGTATAGAAGTTCATAATTATAAACAAAGTGATAGTTTGTGTTTTTATCAGTAGTGGAACTAATACAGTAATAGCTAAAAACTCAAGATCCTCACTCCAAAAAGAGACACCAATGATTATCCTGTGGATCTATACATCAATAAGGTACCAAATTATGTTCATGTGCTGCTCTATGTCTTAGTGATGGGCAACAACCATGAGCAATAAAACAGAGGGATCCCAGCCCATTCAGAACTCATTCCTGCCTTTAGTCACCATGTAGGTAATCAGACGTGTTTTTGATATTTTAGCAACATAAACACTTGTGCTGTAAGATACGTTTTTTAGCCACAGGGAGATAACACAACATGTTGTTCAGCACATTGCTATTCAATTCTCAAAATAATCAAATGAAGTTTTACACATAAAATTCTTAATGTACTGCATGACGCATATTTGTTATATGAATAATTGATATTGATGAACATGAATATCTGTGTTGCAGGGTTATGGGGAGAGCTTCTTCAAAAGCTCAAATCTGAGCCACTACTAGCTAGATTGATTTAGCTGCAAGCCATCAAAAGTACAAGAGAAGCTCATAACAATAAAAAATAGTTTATTTCTAATTTGGCAAAATTGTGAGGGCAGCTAGCTTGTCTTCCTCTGCTTCCCATAGCACACAGGAAAATAGTAGTCTTTATAGGAATAAAATTAAAGCAAGGAAATGTGCATATATAGGTTTAGTGAGGGTTTGGCTCACCAGAAAATGCTGAACCATTCTTGGTACCTGTGCTGGGGTATGAAGCGTGTATGTGGGAGTTTGAGAGGGTCAGCAGCTTTCACTCAGCATGAGGAAGCTGGAGATAGAACTAATCTTTTTAAAAAAAAAATCTAAACTTTTTAAAGATCCATTCTAACTTTTCTCGGTCATATCTTTTTCATGAAAATGAAAAGAATACATCTTCATATAAATCAAAAAGACTCAAGCTTTTCAAATACATTTCAACATTAGCTGATTTTTTTGGTGGTACTGAGGTCAGATATAATATAAAAAATAAATAATATGTTAGGTGTGATGGTGCATATTTATAATCTCAAATATCCTTGAGAGTCTGAGGCATTCGGATCACAAATTGGAGCCCAGCCTCAGAAACTTAGTGACTTAATGACACCTGATTTAAGTTAAAAATAAAGAGAGCTGGAGATGTAGCCCAGTGCAAAGGCCCTGAATTTAATTCTGAGTAACAAAAAAAAAAAGAAAGAAAAGAAACTTAATGTAATAACCCCTTCCCCACTCACAAATTCACATAAGGGTAGACAGTGTAGATTTGTGGTTATGTACATATTTGCACATGCCATGACTCTTGTGGAAATTTTGATTTCTAGAAGAATTAGAGACTAGCTTTGATGTTCCTTTCATTTTTAAAAAGTATATATCTAAATTGACAAGTTTTGAACTATACTTTACAATTTAATATTAAATTTTGATTTACTACTAGAACAGAAAATGTCATATCAAAATAAAACAACCTTCACCATCAGCCACTGAATAAGTTCATTCATATGTTGTTATACAAAAGCAAATAATATGAACATCAGGAAGTTACCCATTAACGTTGTCCTTACAATTATAATAAATGCTTTAGTCATCTTCATGCATTTACAATCTACATCCTCTTCTATACCCTGCCTGATGCGCAAACATAAGTTGTTTCCATTAAAGTCTATACAGATCAATTATTGAGCTTTTTACACATTTCTTTTAAACACAATTACCTTGAGAAAGAAGGATGAGTTTATGAAAGCATCTAAGGAATTTATGCAAAAATAAAAAATAAAATGGTTCTCAAGTTGCTTTCATCTTTAGAAGACTTTCTGGTTATATTTACAGACTGCATTATGCAGTCATTCATTCCATAAATTAAACTCTTTGATTCCTAGTAGTATTATGCAAAACTAGCATTTTGTACCTATTTGCAAATACACTATATTAGTGAATACTTTCTTTTTCTTTACTTAAATTGCTAAAATGTGCCAAACATATAAAGGGCATCTTAAAAGTTAAAGAGGTAAACATTTTTGTGTCATCTATGAGAAATATGATAAAGTCACTTCAAGTGCCCAAGATATGTGCAGCTATGGAAAGGAAGGCAAAGGGAGAAAGATGCCATAAAAATGCTAAAAGCATACTATATGAATATCACAAAAATTCCCCAGTAGTCTCTCATCATTGAAACATAGCAAGTAAACATGAAGTGTATTTTGATGAAACTGGACTTCGGGGAATTTTTCCTAGACCCGTCCTTTTCTTGCTTTACAAGTCACTGTTAGCACTTCACGTTCCTTGAGGATATCAATGGTAAAGAAGAGATTCACTGAAGAATAGGGCCAAATCAAGTTGTTTGAAAATTCTAGATTATTTTGTCACTATCTTTAGAACAACTGATCTTAAATGTTTCTCTTATCACTTCCTCATTCTATAGGTTATATTTGCAGGAGGACAGTACACAATCGTTATGAGACAGAACTTGAGAAGATGTGGCATTTATATAGCTTAAGGTGCTTCTGTACTTTCTCATCTAGTTTTAAACTAAACATCTCCAATACACAGGAAATTTTTTAAAAAGAGAAAAAGAAGGGCTTTTAACAGCCTCTATAATACTTGAGTCTAGAGAATAGAGTTTCAGAAGGGGCCAAAAAATCAGGGAAGAATAGTCAATTGTTGCTAAGAAAAGGACGGTCTTATTAAAGTAACAAGTGTCATGAGCTGCTCTACACAATTTTGGGGAAAATTGTTTCACAATTAAATTATGGTTAACTCCATTTTTGCTTCTGGTCACCGCTGAGACTTTAGTGATCCTGTGATGCTGTGATACACAAAAGCAAGAGTAAATTAACAGAAGACATCCTAGTTCTTTAAGAACCAGGCAGTAATACAAAAAGAGAAAGGTTTCACCTGGGGAAGGGCGAATTCCTTATTATTTTAACTCATCCCACTTGCTCGTATAAGATCACCTTTGCTCATCTTATCACCCCAATCAACATGTTTTTCATTAACCTAAAATCCTCATGAGCATAAGACACTCATGGTCATAGGATTACCCTCTCCCAAGACAGCTGATACTTTCTCCAATTATAAGGTCCTTTTCAATAATTTAAGAATATAGCGGCCTCTGAGTCGTCTATCATTGCTAATGAACCCCCCAAATAGTTTCAAGGTCAAAGTGGCTTTGTCTTTGTTTCCCAGAATAGCACTGATCTCTAAGTCTCATCTGCTCTTTTTATTCTTTAATTTACCTTGAGTTGTCATGCTTACAGGAGACCAGGACTCAATGTTGCTGTTCTAGTAACATCTGCTTTCTCTTTTCCTTACAATCCAGTAGAAAATAGACTTGATTGTGTTTTCCAGTCTAGAGTTTTGTCCAACTGAGGGTATGTGAAAGGGTCTCTGTCCTCTCTCTCTCTCTCTCTCACACACACACACACACACACACACACAGTATTCAGACTTCATGCACAAAAGTAAGGAATAATCAAATATTCAGTATTACTTTTCCATTGTTTATATATTTATTTATTTATTTATTTAAAGTTTTTTGAGACAGGGTCTCGCTTTGTGGTTCAGGCTGGCCCTGAGCTCAGCCTCAAACTCACATCACAGCAATCCTCCTACCTCTGCCTCCCAAGTGCTGGGATTACAGGCGTGAGCCACCACACCCGGCACTGTGGTATGTGGTACTGGTTGCTGCTGGGCGTGAGTCTCCAGACCCAGTATGGTATGTGGTTACCGGGGATCGAACCTGGGCCCTTGCTCTTGCAAGACAGGCGCCAGAACCACTGAGCTAACTTCCCGGTCCACTTTTGCATTGTTTATATATGTATAAAGCTCATCTTTGAGATAGTTTGATCATTTACATACATTGCTCTGGTCTTTATTACCTGAATTCTTTTGAAGGATCGATTTTGAGAAAATTGGGAGAGAAAAAAATAGGACGTAAAATTTACATGACACGGGAATAATGAGACAGGCTAACATAGAAGTTCATAAAAAATTATTAAAGTTGTGTCAAAGTGGGAAAGTAAGTCCTAAATCATTAGATGTAATAGGTACCAAGTTTGTATATAAATAATAAATTTTAAGGACAAAGGAAGTTAAGAGTAGGAATGGTTTATGAGGAGAAGCTCCCAAGACCCGGAGGAGTGCTGAAAGTGGGCTCCTGTAGAGGCTATTTATCCAAAGCTGTTTTATAGAGCAAAATCACAAAGTGAATCCGACAGGGGTAATATTACAATTAGCCAATAAGATCACAAGTATAATTGCTTAGGTAATATTCATCCAATAGGGAACTGAGGCACATAGTATATGGTGCGCACCATTGACTTTTAGCTTACTCAAAACTCCTAAAATAGAAAGATCAAAGGCATTTTGGGGAAGGGATGGGTCCAGATGTTCTGGTCACCCTTTTATGTGTCTAATGCCAAGCTGAGCCCACTGCACCAGGTGGCACTAATTACAGTATAATTTCAAGTTGATTTTTATCTATAGAAAAGTGCAGGCCTAGTTATTCCATCTTCATCTTCATCTGACCTTCTTCAGATGTGCCTCCAGCTATAATTTGGGGGCGTTTTCATTTTCCATACTGACTGCCTCAGGGGTCTATCACTGTCTATCTATTAATTTTTGTTTAACTATTACTGTTAACTGGATCTAAGATTTTCACCTTTTGGTTAGAGAATGTACACATATGTATGTGTACATGCATGTGTATGTTTCTGTGAAACAGAATTCAGTAGAATATAAAATGATATATAAATATTTAAGTCTAATTTGGTTCTAGAGTGGATTTCTTTTGTCCACTGGGGAAAAAAATCACAAAATATGTTGCAATGAAAAGAAATATTAGTTGTAGAAATGTATAGTTCTCCTAGTGGATATAGGAAGCATTATCTTAATGATGTAGAGGAAAGTATAACTGTCAACCTTCTCAATGTCAGATATTCCACATTTGCATTCTCTGAAATGAGTTCTAAGGAACAACATAAGTTTAATGTAGAAAAAATTAATTGAGAGATCGGAGGAAACCCAAATGGGGGTTAGCAATGAGGCTACTTCTCTGATTATGTTTTATAAAGCAAAATCTTAAGGTGAGTACAAAATAATGACATGAGTACAATGGGGGTCTAACTATATCAACCAATAAGATTACATGTATAGCTTCTTAGCTAATATTAATCCAATAAGAAAGCAGGTTAAGTAGCAAGTGTACATAAAAAGAACAAAGTTATTTTTCAGAAGGACTATGTCCAGAGGTTTTGGCCTTCCACTTGGGTGACTGATGTCTATCTGGACTTTTATAGGGCAGGTAATACCAATTATAGGATAAGTTCAAGTTACTGTGTAAGTCTTCTGGGAGGAATGTATGCCTGGTAACATCTTTATCTTGACACTTGGTTTTCAGATGTTCCTCTAGTGACAATTCTGATGTCTTTATTCTTTCTGCTATCTTCTTTGAGATCCTAGTCCCTCTTAGACTCTATATTAACTTCTTCCTAATTTAACTGCCTATAACATTAGTAAGCATGTTTAATGATAACTGAAAACAGAAATGTAAATTCACATCAAAAATGATGTGCATGGGGCCTATAGTACTGACAAGATATAGAATTAACCAAGAGTAAATGAAAGAGAAAGAATATTTTAATATTTTAAGGCAGAGCTCCCAGAAATACTGATCCTCACAAGCATTGGTATGGTCTTGCAAACCTCAGGTGGCCAGAGGCCAGGTCAGTTTTCAATGACTATCTGTTTATTTCAGTACAAACTTTGCTTCTTTAAGACAGAAAACAGTATCGATGAGGCTTACTTTCTACATCTCAACCCATTATGAATATTACTTTGAATAAAGAAATAATCCTTGCTTGTATTCTCTCTATGGAATCTATTTGTATCAGTCTTTACGCTATTTTGTAACTATTTCTTGAACACATAAAATATTATATGAACAGCATTAAACAATAATAATCAAAATACCATTTTGATGAATGTTACTCATACAAGCAGAATATAAAGTGAAAACATAATTTGCAACAAGTAATAAGATAAACTTTGTCAAGTTTATATAATATTTCTATTTTATCTGAAGTGAATCTTTTGATTTTTCCCCTTGAATTCAGTCTTAAGCTATGATTTAGGTCAGTTTAACTTCTTTGCTTTCTTCTAAATACAAAAGTTTGTTCTTTATGCTTGTCACTGAAATTGGAATGCATCAACTAGATTATCTATTACTATTATTGTTATTGACTTAAGTGATCCTCATGTTAGATTTCTAAAGAAACAGCTCAAATACCTTGGAATTTCTGTTCGTAGTGATTCAAAAGCAATGAACCAAGATATTCCCCGTCGAATGCTGTTATCCATGACAAAGGAGCTAACTGCTTAATTCCAGGGGTCTGTTATTATTTGTAAACTGGCTCTTAAATAAGGATACTTGCAGACGCCTCATGCTCCAGATGGTACCATTTAACTGCCTGTGTTACTCATGAGTGGTTTTCTGCTTTAGGTTTAAACAAATACTTAACACAGCAATACTGTTATCAAGAATTCTTTCTGAAAATTGGAACAAAATACTGAAGTGCTGCATGAAGTGGCAGTACAACCAGTTTTCTTCAACATGGGACACATGGGTTAAAAACCAAATGGAGCATGGCACTGCTGGTGGGAATGAAAGGGATATAGCCAAAGTGAGAGAAGGAAAGATTGCTGGCCTTCTCCTGAACACAGGAGCGCAAATCCTCAATGCAGAGAGGTTATCTTTTCACAGAGTTTGTATGAGGACACAGTAATATTCTGCAGCAAGTAGTAGCACAAAAAAGTTTCACTAATATTCATTTCAAAAATATTAATTTAAGTCAGGAAATAAATTTCTTCATGAGATAATTTTGGTCTCCAGTCACATCTCTTGTTGGAAAGATACAATACACTTCGGACAAATCTATTCTACCGTGCTATTCAAAAATACATGGGTGTGTGTGTGTGTGTGTGTGTGTGTGTGTGTGTGTGTGTGTGTGTAAAGCTTAAATAAAACAGTAAGTGATTATCTGAGATCTTTATTTTATTTATTTTTGTTTAGAAATGTCTCGATTATTTTTCACAGCAGAGCTACCTATAAACCTAGCTACTTATGAGAGTGAGCCAGGAAATACTAAGTTGGAGACCAGCAACTTGGTCAGACAGACTCTGTCTGAGAACAAAGCAAAACAGTGCTTGGGATAAATCTTAGAACAACCTCTAAAATATTTTTCTTTGTTTTGAGCTGTGACAAACAAGATATTTTCTTTATTCTCCTTCTTCTGAATATGAAACTTTCTTTATCTATGAAACCCAAGGTGAAAAATATCTTTCTTATTTGATCATCAAAATCAC
>PVIR01028750.1:0-21827 GCA_004026965.1 Petromus typicus | reverse complement strand
GTTCGATTCCCCGGTAACCACATACCTATACTGGGTGTGGAGACCCACACTCAGCAGCAACCAGTACCACATACCACAGTGCCGGGCGTGGTGGCTCACGCCTGTAATCCCAGCACTCGGGAGGCAGAGGCAGGAGGATTGTGATGTGAGTTTGAGGCTGAGCTCAGGGCCAGCCTGAACCACAAAAGCGAGACCCTGTCTCCAAAAACCTAAAAAAAAAACCTTTTTATTTTGAGATAGGGTCTTGCTAAATTTCCTAGGCTGGGCATGAACATGCAATCTTCCTGCCTCATCCTGTCCTGAAGCTGGGATTATAGCAGGCACCAGTACACTGGGTTCTGAGTTTCTTTCCATTTCTCCACTAGCTGAAATGTCCCTAGCTGTTGCTTCCTCTCCTCTCCACATCTGTTTTGTCTGACATGTACAAGGCATCCTTGGGGTTTGACCTGATCGTGGAGACACCACACCTGGCTGTGGAGGGAGGTCCTGAAGCCTGCTGTATATCTGGCTTACTTACCCCAGGAGCAATGGAAAGATAAAGTAATACAGCAAGCACCAAGCCAGAGTCTACCCCCATAACTACACATACCACACACACACACACACACACCACACACACGCACACACACTTCATACACATGCACATTTGGACTGGGATGGATCCTGCAGGTGGCAAGAAGCCTCCCGACAATGTGTTTTGCTTTTTGGTGCTGGATGTGGAACACAGGACTTCGCAGTACTGAGCAGTGCTCTGCCCCTCGGCTCTGCCTCCAGCCTGCAGAAATGCCAGGCGAGGACAGGGGAAGGAGCTGACATAGAAAAGAAAGGGCTGGAGGTGTCGCTCGGTGGTGGAGCCGTCATTGCCTGGCACCTCCGCGGCCCTGGGTTCCATCTCCAGCTCACCCTGAAGACAGAGAGAAAGCTAGTCGGCTGGCCTCGAGGTTGAATGGGACAGAGCTGTCTTCCTCCTTTTCTTCCAGGCCTGGGACTGAGAGACCCAGTCACATGGGGAGTAAATAACTCATCACTGGACCTGACAGTGGAGGGGGTCTAGGAGCAGTGGAGCCAAGTCAGATGCCTCCTGCTCATAGAAAGTGTTTTTCCTCGCTACTATCTCAATGGAGAGTGGAAAAGGATCCAGGGATCAGACAAATCCCTAAAGAGGTTCAGGGAAATTAGTGCTGATGGTTCCCATTAAGCAGCAGCAAGAATGATAACAACTCAGCGTTTGCAGAGCGCGGTTCATGCCTGGGATTCCGCAGGGCTTTGCAGCAGGAGGATCAGATTGACACCTACTGTGGGGAAAATGAATTTGCTTCCAGCTCTAGGGAGGTGTGTGCAGCTTCCCAGAGGAGCTTAAACCAGCAGGTTACGCAGCTGAGTGTGGCCAGCAGCGACCTGGCTGGTGCCCCTGTCAGTAGGTCCAGAGGCGGGTTGAGCCAAGGTCATAGAGATGCCATGGGGAATCGCTGGGACTAGGACCCAGTGTGAGTCCCAGCTGTCCCTTTTTAGCTACATGCCTTTGGGAAAGTCACCTCGCCTCACAGAGCTTGGATTTCACTATCTGCAGTATGCCCACAGTAAGAGCGCTACATCAAAGCAGTGCTCTGAGAGCCAAATGTGTTCGAACATGCTCTGAACAGTGTCTGGCACACAGCACTAAATCTGTGCTAGCTGTCATTAGCTAGTAGTCATTTTAAGGGTAACACCATTATTATGTGTATAAAAAGGCTGATGTAGCTTTTTTCCATTTGCCCTCATCTTATTTATTTATTTATTTTAAATAAGCCTTGTGCATGCCAGGCAAGCCCTCTCCCGCCGAACTATGCTGCCGGCCTTTGCCAGTTTTAAAACCACCAGCTGGGGTGGAAATAGAGGTGGCAGTGATGGCCAGAATCCACGCCAAGATGCTACGCTGCTACGTGATGCTGAGCAGAAGCAGCCTGGGCACAGCTCCTGCAGCTTCGGGTGGGCAGAGGCCAAGGAGGCCTTGCACAGACCCCGGAACGGGTGGGCCTGGGGGAGAGGGGGCTGCACTGCCTGCCCGAAGAGAAACAGCTGGGGTGTTTCTTTGGCAACCTCCGTCCGGGCCAAGTTCATCCTGAGTCCAGCAGCTTGGTCCTCGATCTTGACTCCCTTCCTCCTCACCTGCAGGCTAGTGCCTCAACTTTTGCAACTATTCCTTGAGATGAGACATTGAATCTCTGCTAATAAGAAAAAGTTGGAAGCTAGGCACTTCAATAATCGCAGCATTCTTTGAGACTGAGGCAGGAAGATCACAAGTTCTGGCCCAGCCTGAGCAACTCAGCAACTTAGTGAGAACCTGTCTTGAAATTTAAAACAGTAAAAAAGCCAAGGGCACCAGCTAACACCGTGATCTGTTCTCATTATTGTACGTTAGCCTAAGTAGGTTCAATTCTTCCCTGAGAGTGGATGTTTGTGTGGGTGGCAGGTGGAAGAAGGACCTTGGGGGACTGGGTATTAGAGATTCTGCAGAAGGGAGGAAAGGGCCAAGAAGTTGAGGCAGGTATGTTGGGAGAGTTCCTTTACAGTGCAGCCTCGTGTGCCAGGATGCAGGGTCATTCCCAGTTTCGTTCCAACCATAGTGAGTCCCTTCTGCAGCAAGTGGGTCTAGGCACTGCAGACGATCCTCTGGACCAACCAAGTCTTCCCTGGAATAATTCATCTTCCCCCCGACCTTCCGCAGAGCCCGTTTATAAGATGAAGGGCTCATGGGGAAGAATTTGTTGACCTGACAGGAACCTCAAAATGTTTTGGCAACTCTGGTGAAAACTGACCTTCTTCGGAGTGGGTGTGGGCCGTGGGCAGTGGAGGAGCCTACACTGGGGACGGGGTAAGCCAGCCACATCTCAGGCTCGGGAAGGCTCTGGGGAGGAGTCCAGGCACCTGGCTGTGCTGCTTTACAAAAAGCTCCTAGAACTTTAAATTTCTCACTGGTGAATTCATGAATGGATGAAATGGCTGCTGCAGGTCCGTGGGGAGCCACCCTGACCAAGTAGACAGGAGACCTGTGTCAGGCGCATCTGGAGAGGAGCAGGGCCCTAGGCTCGCAGCGAGAGCTCAGAGGCTGTGAGGAAGATGAGGATGTGCACAGCACAGTTCTCGCCCACGTATTGCTCCTTGGGAGGCTGTGACCTCACTTGCTGTGGAGGCAAAGTCCGGGCATCACCTCAGCCTGATCCAGAGTTCCAACCTCTTGGCGTAGTCAGTCAGCTGACTCCCTGGTGAGCACATTTCCTGCTGTGAAGAGACCTCAGCTTCTGTGGTTTCTTTTCTTTTCTCCTTCAGGTCTGAGGCTCTTCTGGTAGGAATTTGGGTGAGTGAATGAGCCTGAGACCTTTAGCCCAGGGAAGCCGGAAGGGTGTGGAGTCCCGTGCTGTGGGAACCCACCGTGGTGGCGACGTGCCTCCTGATAAAGGTGCAGGCCATGAAAGAAAAAGGCTTTAACCTTCCGACTGGCCTGGTTACTTGGGACATTAACCAGCCCATAAAAATGGGATTAAATCAGCTTTCAATTTAGCTGTGCAGTTCACTTTTAAAGTGTAACTGCTCTTTGTGCCATAATGTCAGGTGATTGCCCTATAGATGTAATGAAAGAGAAGAGTTATTTTCCCACACGTTTTCACGGGGTTCATGTCTGCAATTGGAACCCTTCCTGAAGACGTAATGAACAATTCTTTGCTCCGAGGAACGGTTTGGAGAAATCTTTCCAGCTAGGGGCATATTAAGTGAGTTTCCTAAAAACTGTCTAAATGAGAATCCAAACACAAAGTCATCTGTTTTCATCTAATGAATATGTTAGATTATCACAAACCTATCAACCTCAGCCTGTGCTCTTGCCCTGAGCCCCCCAAGGCAAACAGATGGATTTTAAGTCTTTCCTCTTTAAACCATAACTGGCTTGCAAAGCCTTTGCTGAAATGTGCAAAACTTTCCTGAGTTCTAATGCATCTCCCTGTTGGAAGAGCTGATGTGAACTTTGTCTACAGGTTTGCCGTTTTTCTTTTTCCTTCCCTATGATACAGTGCTGCAAGGGACCTTGGAGTCACCCCAGGATTGGAGCATCCACTGCTCCTAGTCAGAGAGAGAAACTGAGGTTGGACCAATTTTTCTCAAGAAACACTTATTTTAAATGGCTTCTATGCTTGGACTTAGTTTTTGCTCCTCTGCGATGTCAGCTTTCTGTTGTAACAACCACATACCTGAGAAGAATCAGCTTACATCGAGGGCAGGTTGACTCTGTCTCATGGCTTCAGAGGTCTCAGTCCACATCTCTTGGCTTTTGTTTCTGGACCCTGCTGGGAACCTCACAGTGCAGCCAAGTTGCTTCCTGGTGTTCAGGATGGGCAGGGACGAGTTGTGCCCTCAAGGGCAGGGCCCCACCTCCCTGCAGCCTCTTTAGATTCGAAGTCCTCAGTGGACAGGTAGAATAGGCTGCACTTCTGAACATTTCTGTGTTGGAGGTCAAGAATCCAGTACACGAGTCTTTGGGGGGCACCATGTATTTAAACCATAACACCCCTTTTGTGTGCACAAGTGTCTTCTTAGATGTTTTTTATGCTGCAGACTGAACCCAGGGCTTCATGCTGAACGTGCACTGTGCCACTGAGCTACACCCAGCCTGACTTTTTTCAGCCCTTGAACCCAGGGTGCTATGCACTGGCCTATGGTGGATAGCTCCCCTTTTGTTGTGACAGGGTCTTGCTAAGTTGTCCAGGAGGGACTAGAACTTGGATCCTCCTTCCTCAGCCTCCCGAAGTGCTTGTTCCATTGTGCTTGGCCCCTGCCTATTTTTACATCTCTGGGTGATATTTTTTTTTTTTTTTTTTTTAGGTTTTTTGGAGACAGGGTCTCGCTTTGTGGTTCAGGCTGGCCCTGAGCTCAGCCTCAAACTCACATCACAATCCTCCTGCCTCTGCCTCCCGAGTGCTGGGATTACAGGCGTGAGCCACCACGCCCGGCACTGTGGTATGTGGTACTGATTGCTGCTGGGGTGAGTCTCCACACCCAGTATTGTTATGTGGTTACCAGGGAATCGAACCCAGGTCCTTGCGCTTGCGAGACAGGCGCCGGAACCACTGAGCTAACTCCCCGGCCCTGGGTGATATTTTTTAAAGCAGCTTTTTGAGATAAAATTAAGTATTTCCTAAATTAGCTCCCTTTAAAAATTTTGCCATAAAATCAAAGTCTGGAAACAAATGTCTTAGTATGGTCCCTCCCTCATGCAGGGCAGGGCTCAGCTCTCTCCTGAAGGTGTTGAAGGAGGTGAACAGAAAGAAGTCCAGTCTCTTGGCCTGGCCATGCGGCCTCTCTCACTCTGCCACCCTCGAGCAGGAGAACGAGAAGGCTGTTAGCGATGCGAGGGGCCCAGCTCTGCAGTGTGGTCGGGGGCAAAGCTGCAGTTTCCGGCCAGGATGTCAGAGGCACACAGCCAGCCAGTGTCTGCTCACCTACCTGTGCCGCCCACAGTGGCTGCTCCTCACCCAGGCTTGGCTGTACCAGCTTCTGGAGACCTGGATCCATCCATCTGTGCCAGTCCATGTCGTGGGGCTGGAGATGAAGTCAGCGCTCGGTGCTTTCCTAGCCTGTGGAGCCCAGTGATCACTCTCCAACACTGCAGAGGATAAAAGAACTTGAACAGAAAACTTTAAAATGAACACAAACATGTTCTTCCTGTTTCTTCTTCAGAGACCCGCTAAGAACCAGCATCCTGGTGGGAGAGTACAGATCATTTTAGATGTGGGTGCTTTGACTAGTATAAAAAACGGGTCTGGATGAGGTTCCCCCAGGGTGGGGGGGCAGGTAGTGTCAAGGTGTGGGTGTTGGTTCGAGGCTGGGACTTGGCCCTGCGGTGGGCAAGTGGGCAGAGCCAACAGCCTGGCCCTTTTGCTTGGAGACCTTTGTAGGGCAGGAAGAGTCAAACTGTCAGCTCTGCTTGCCCCACAGATTTCCACAGCCCGGACTCTGTCCCCACCGGCCCCACAGCTGTCCTTCCAGCGTGGGGCTTAGGGCCCAACTTAGGTAGTTGTGTCAAATGTTCTGTTTAATCGGCAGGCACCCCGAAGGCCTCTTAGAGCGATCTCCACTTGACTCCTAGTGGAGCAGCCTCCCCGAGTCCGTGTCTGTCACTGGGGATGGACAAAGGACTAAGGGGAGGCTGGTGAGTCCTATGGCCAGGCTCACCTTTGTGCCCATTGCTCACTAATCCAGCTTCCCTGTAAGAGACCAGGAACCTTCTCCAAAAGGACACCTACAAGAGACCTGAGGTTTAAAGTTTACCTACATGGGGCTGGGGATTTAGCTTAGTGGTTCCAGTGCCTGCCTTACAAATCCAAGTTCCTGAGTTCGATCCTCGATAACCACATAACACATACAACAATGCCAGACGTGGTGGCTCACGCCTATAATCCCAGTACTTGGGAGGCAGAGGCAGAAGGATTGCTGTGAGTTCAAGGCTTGCCTTGGGATACATAGTAAGCTGAGAGCTAGCCTGAACTACAAAGTGTCTCAAAAAAATAAAATAAAAAGTTTACCTACATGTGTTGGTGCTACCCCCTTTAATTGCTAAAGGATAGTAACTGACGTCAAAGGGGAAGAACTGGCGACCTCACATCGCAAGAGAGTGCCTAGAAGCATTTCAGCCAGAGGGTGTTTACTTGCCAAAAAGTTCCATGCTATGGATATTGCTTAATAGATTTAAAAATCTTTTTAAAACTCCAATGAAGGGCCGGGGGTTAAGCTCAATGGTTCCGGCGCCTGTCTTGCAAGCGCAAGGACCCAGGTTCGATCCCCGGTAACCACATACCTATACTGGGTGTGGAGACTCATGCCCAGCAGCAACCAGTACCACATACCACAGTGCCGGGCGTGGTGGCTCACGCCTGTAATCCCAGCACTCGGGAGGCAGAGGCAGGAGGATTGCTGTGATGTGAGTTGGAGGCTGAGCTCAGGGCCAGCCTGAACCACAAAGCAAGACCCTGTCTCAAAAAAAAAAAAAAAAAAGAAAGTTTTAAAACTCCAATGAAGACTAGAGGTGTTGCTTAGACACAGCATTTTCCCAACACATATAAGGCCCTGAGTTCCACTCACAGCTGTTTCTCGTTATAATATGAACATTTGAGCAAAATGAGATATTACAAATGATGTAAAAGAAAATAAATCTACTGGACTCTCAATATCCAGAAAACTTACTGACCGAAGGTAATTTTAATACCTTGATATTTGTCCTTCTATATGTTCTTTTTATATACCTACTCACACACATTGTATATACACATATATGGTTAGAAAAAAGGCAAAATAGTTCCACATTGTACATACTGTTGTGAAAAGTTAAAAATGATCAATGGGTTATACATGTCTTTCTGTGGAGAATAAATATGAATTGGAATCTACCGACTTGGAAATACAGTAGACAGATACAATGTATCTTACAGGATGCTATATCCTGCTATATCCTGATTTCTTTGTTGGAGACATGGTCTTGTTATGTAGTTCAGGCTGGCCTGGAACTCGCTCTGGAGCCCCGGGTGTCCTAGAACTCGTGGTGATCCTGAGTGCTGGGATCACAGGCACGTGCTGTGATATCTAGCTCTCCTGAATGTTTGTGTGTGTTTTGAGATTGCCTTTCAGAAGGTACATTTCCAAAATGTTCTATGTTGAAACTAAATCTCTAAAATGATAGTTCGAGAGGGGGAGCCTTGGGGAGTAAGCAGAACAGAAGGGCACCCTCATTGTGAATGGGGTCAGTGTCTTTATACCAGAAGAGGTTGGGGCTGAGGTTATAGGTCAGGGGTAGCATGCTTGCTCAGCATACAGAAAGCCTGGGGTTTGAATCCAAGCACCACCAAACAGACAAATAAAAAGATGAAGACTTAGATCTCAGTGTCTGCCCAGTGGGTCGTGGGGTGCTGCCCCGGTCAGTGGACTCATCTGTGGATGGGGTGTGGGGCTGTGCTGAGGAGGTGGGCTGGTTGTGGGCAGTGGGGTGTGGTCAGAGCATGTGGGTTCTCTTCTCCAGCTTGCTCTTCTTGGCTGCAGTGGGAGGAGCAGCTGTCCCTTGCCAGTCCCCTCCACCCCACAGTGTCTGCCTTTGGACTGAACTCACTGGAAACTGGGATCCCTTAAAACTCTCCTATGAGGTTTGGTCTAAGCTGATCTGTCACAGTAACATGAGAGTGACCAAGATGACTGCAGCTCCCACTCTGCCCCGGAGGATGCTCTGATGGCGCTGTCCATAGGAGCAGGTTCCTAGTGGGCGCCTTTGCTGGGACTTTTTTGCCTCCATAGCTGTGGGCGATACATCGTTTCTGTTGTTTTTAAATTGTTCAGTCTCAGGTACTTTGTCACAGCAGCTTGAATGACCTGGGACAACCCCTGAGCACAGAGGACTTGGTTGGCTGGTAGTTTTGCCGGATTGATGGCTGCTTACCTCGAGGAAGCCGTGGCCAAGGCCCAGGTGTGGAGCCTGGGTGGTGAGTGGGGTGAGCTGCGGTCCCCACTTTGTCCTGGGGAGTCGTCCCGGCCTCAGAGCCCCTGTGCCTGTGGTGCACACACTGGCTTCTTCCTCCCTTTTACATTGTTCTCATTCCTGGCAGTAACCACACATTCCAGAATTAAGGAAAAGTGGGTACTGACTATGGTCACCCAGTTGGTAGGATTAGTTTATTGAAGGCTGGCCCGTGACAAAGGCCCTGCGTATACCCCTGTGCCGCTGCCTCTAGTGTGCCAATTTGTCTGTAAAATGACGACAATGATGAAAACTGATTTTTGCAGTTGTCACGTTCAGATGAAATAACACACAAACACATCTGAACAGTGACACAGGAGAAGAGACAGCAGGAGCTATGTTAATAGAGAGAGTAACTGTTGACAGCTGTGACTCTTAGAAAATGCATCCATATTTAACACTGGTAAAAGCAGAAGGCTGGCAGACTAGCAGTCAACCCAGGCAGCCTGTTGAAAAAAATTTTTGGCTTGCATAGTGTTTAACATATTCCAGCCAACATTTAGAAATCGGAAGCCTTTACACGCAGATCTGAGTTGCCAACTCCTCTTCAGCTGGGTACAGCTGGGTACCGTCTCTCGTCTGGGCTCTGCGGGCCCTACTCCCTGGAGCTTAGTAGCAGCTCCTCTCCCACGAGAGGCAGTGACATGGGGTCTCCCACAGGTCTCTCTGCACCCCCCAAGCTGGCTGTCCCTGGGTGTCACACCTGACAGGCACCTGTAGGTAGTCCAGGTGTGCCCTGTTTTGCAGAATAACGCGTGTGAATGTGCGCATGCATGTGTGCCTGTGCACATGAGTGCCTCACAGGCTATGTCATGCACCTTTCTAAGCGGAGGACAAGGAGGTCCTTTCTTTTAGCGCTGAAGCTGAACTAGGGCTCGTGTGCGCTATCTCCCCCACCCCCCACTGCGCACACCCCGCCACGAGGCACTCGGGGTACCATGCGTGTTCTCTCCATCTCTTCCAAGCACCCACGACACGGTGACCACTATCGCAGGAGAAACCAAGAAGTCCCTTAGTCCAAGCAGAATTTTCAAGAGGGCCAAGGGCATCTGAAAGATCTTTGGTTCTCCCAGAAATCTCCCAAAGGTAAGAGAAGCTCCTGGTGGAAGGGTAGACATTGCCTTCTGGGGATGACTAAGACCCTGGCAGGATTTCCCAGGCCCGAGCTGCTGAGCAAGATTCCCTCCTCTTCTCTCCCTGCCCCTCTTCCACCCACTCTGCCCGCATCGCAGAGCTTCTCTCTTTTCTGGATGCACTGGGTGCAGGGTGCAGGGCCTGGAGGGGTACAGGAGGAAGCCCTGAGCACAGAGCCCCCGGGCTGGCAGGAGTCGGGATGGGGGAGTGCCGTCTTGCTTCATGTTGACAAGGGGGCTGCTGGGCAAAAGGAAGCAACATCTGACTTTGCAGCCAGCACCACCTTCCAGCATCACAGAGTAACAAACCCTCACTGCCTTTGATGTGATGAATCCTCTCCTACCAGGAGCATCTCTCAGGGTCCAGCGCCTGTTGGACAGAGCGGTGCAGAAGAAACAGTGCTGAGGCTGTTTCTGTGGCTTGTACGGTGGCTCCTCTGGCTGCAGCTTCTTTCATAGTCTAGACTCATCGGGAGCAGGCTCCGTGCTGTTTTGAGGGAATGCAGAGGGTGTCAGGAGGTCAGCACGTCTTTGGTTTATTGACTGGCTTTGAAGGTCAAGTTCCCAGCAAAATTCTGCCTGGTCCTTATCAAAAGGACAGAGACTGGCGAAGTAGGTGAAAGGAAGGGTCGTCTCCCTTTGAGTGAAAGGAGCGCGTGCGAATAGAATTTCACTCTGTACATTTTCCAAGGCATTGTTGAAAGACAGAGCTGAAATTGTCTGGAAATGCTCCAAGGTCTAAGTAACATTCTTATCTGTAGTTTTCTCTGGAAATCACGCGGCAGTCGATGTTGATATCCAAACATGTATTTGGTCAGCAGTTGGTGATATACACTGCTTCCCTGGCTTCGCTTTCATTCTCAAAGTGGAAAAAAGTGTTGTTTACAAACTTGACTTTAAAAATGCCAAGTTAAGATATGAAATCACACTCAGTTCTCCGTGTACAGGAGGCTGAAGGAGGTTTCGGATGCGCTCTGCACAGTCTCTACCTGACTGTACCTCCAGACCACTCTGTCTTTTGTGAGCAAACCGCACTGAACTCTCTTTGATCACTCAGGATCTATCCATTGATGATGGGCACTCCTGCACGGAGAACCAGACGTATACCCCAGGCAGTGGGCTGTACTTAGTGGCCAAGACGGCCCTCCAGGAAGCCCACCTATTGGAACAGGGGCATCCAGTTGGAGCCCTGAGCCTCTGCTATGGGCTTGTGCTTAACAGCGTCCAAATGGTTGTTCTCTAGTTTTATTAAAGGAGCCGGATCCTTCTCATAAGTTTTCCATTAATGGGATTATAAATTGATATAATTTTAAGTCCAAGAATGCAGAACTGGTATGTGGTAAACATAAACATGTGTTTGGTGTTAGATGTAAACTTGTGTAGCAAAGTGGGTTAGTGCTGTAAACTTCAAACATGAACCAGATGGAAGGTAATTAGAGGCAGGGGTGATGACAACGGCCGTGCACTGCAGTAGTGAGTGAACTGTTAGTTTGGGCAGGCGCTGTGGGCCCACAGCTCGGTCCAGGCTATTCGGTGCCATGTCAACTTGATGTTTCTTTCTTTCCAAGAGTATGAAGGCAAGGATAATGAGAGATTTTCTAACTCTGAAAAAGTTAGTCAGGGTTACTTGTGGTAGATGGAGTAATTAGGGGGTGTGGTCAGTCTGCATTTTACTCATTCTCTATCTCAGGGATACATCCATGGAGGTTTCTGGGTAAATCCAGGTGCATGGTGGGTAAAGTCACTCCCAGGCTTCCTCCACTCACTAGGAGGACATGTGACAGTGATGCTTTTCATAGCTCTAGGGATGAACCACTAAGCTACAGCCTCAGTCCCTTTCATTTCTTATTTTGGGACAGTCTCTTTATGTTGTCCAGGTGGGGCTTGAACCTGCAATCCTCCTGCCTTTGCCTCCTGAATGCTGGGCTTACAGGTGTGCACCCCTATACTCTGCCATGATAGCGGCAGACTATAGGTCACACACTTAGTGTCGGAGCAGTGTTCACAGTTGAGTATATTGAAGGGAAAGAAATGCTTGTTATGCTTTTCTGATGCTCAGAAAATATGGCTGTAAGAAAAAAGGTCATATTTTTAGATTAAAAGAGCTATGAGATTTTCCTTCTGCAGTACCAGTGAAGAAGAGCAAAGCTTTCTGATCAGGGAATCCCCGCTGAACTCTGCAACAGCCACAAGACCATTTCAGTGAGTTACTGCTGACCCACTGGGACCAAAAGCAAACTGACTCTGACACTGTGAGTTATGGCACATTCAAGTTCTAAACATCACCCACAGCTGAACGGGATTCATTCACTTTTGCCTCAGCTGATACACAAACGTGTCAAGCTTAGAGGTGTGCCCAGCGATGAGTAGAAGGACAGCCTGCAGTGCCAAGGAGCAGGTGGTGATGGGATGGGCCCACCTGGCACCCCTGGGGCACAGAGGTCAAGCCGATGAAGACGTCAGCAGGGTCCCCAGAGCTCATGCATTGAAATCTGACTTGGGAGACGGGGTGCAGGGGCAGTGCTGAGCCAGGGCTCCACCTCCCAGTGGGGTGCTGCTGTCCCCTGTGGGGTGGCCTTGCTCTTCTCCAGGCCTCTCTTGCCCTTCCACCTTCGGCCATTGGCTGATGCTTTAAGAAAACACTCACTGGATGCCAGCGACCTTGAGGTTCTCCAGAACGGTGAGAAGACCTGTCTTCTTGTTGTCGATTCCCTGGTCTCAGGCTTTTACTGCAGCCACACAAAACAGACTAAGACATGCGTGGAGTTATAACCACCTTTTATTTCAAAGCCAGCCTCTTCCAGAATGGTTGAAGTGGGGGCCGGGGATTTAGCTCAGTGGTTCTGGAGCCTGTCTTGCAAGTGCAAGGACCCAGGTTTGATCCCCAGTAACCACATACCAATACTGGGTGTGGAGACTCACACCCAGCAGCAACCAGTACCACATACCACAGTGCCGGGCGTGGTGGCTCACGCCTGTCATCCCAGCACTTGGGAGGCAGAGGCAGGAGGATTGTGATGTGAGTTTGAGGCTGAGCTCAGGGCCAGCCTGAACTACAAAGCAAGACCCTGTCTCAAAAACCTAAAAAAAACATAATGGTTGAGATGGGCCCTCCTTTTCTTTATGACAGACTCCTGGATTTAGAGGCAGGGTGCCATTACACTCGGCCAGACCCCTTTAACCTGCACCCTCAGCCATGAATTGGGAAACCTTGTTACGTTATAAAAGTTTACTGTCCATTCAACACTGCTAGTCTCCAACTTTAGAATCATTAAGATGATCCTCTTAAGAACTTACTTCCTCATTTTCAGAGGCTTAGTTTGTCCCAGGTAGAAGGAAAATGAGCTCACTTGGAGTTAAGTGACCTGTTTGCACACATTTTAGAAAAGTGAAATGCCCGAACCCCAAATGGCAATGCCTTTGCAAAAAAGGAATAGTAATGTTTTTCCTTCCTTCTTCCTAGTTTGCTCAACTAAGTGATATAGATTAAAGTGTTAGAATAGTATTATTTGTTCTGTTTGTTCATGGGGTTTTTTGTTTGTTTGTTTGTTTGGGGGGACTGATGACGCTCAACAACCACACTACATAGCAGAATACCCATCAGGAGATTTTATTAAAAGTAAGTGGCTCCTGGGGCTGGAAGCCCAGAGCAAGGAGGAACAAAGGAGAGAAGAGAAGAAAGAAAGGAAAGGAGAGAGAGAGGGAGACAGACAGAGACAGAGGAGAGAGAGAGACAGACAGACAGACAGACAGAGACACAGAGAAAGGGTGGGGGAGGGAGAGAGTGTGAGGGCACGTGGTCTTGTATAGACCTAGGGTTAGAAGATCCTCCTCAGAGCAGGGTTGAGGTAGCCTGTCCTATAAGAGACCCTGTTGTCTTCTAAGCTTCATGCCTTGCAGGAAGCTCAGTTCCGTTTACTGTTAACTGACGTGGATTACAGGAAAGAAAACCTTTTGGCCAAGAAGAGGAGGTACGGGGGATGGAGCCTGGT
This sequence comes from Petromus typicus, assembly GCA_004026965.1. Classification (NCBI taxonomy): domain Eukaryota; kingdom Metazoa; phylum Chordata; class Mammalia; order Rodentia; family Petromuridae; genus Petromus; species Petromus typicus. The sequence goes on along the minus strand of PVIR01028750.1, from coordinate 8,172 downwards.
GGGCCATTTTACAATGTGGAGTAACTTTTCTAACATTTGTTTTGTTTTTTGAGATAGGGTTTTACTTTGCAATTCAGGCTGGTCCTGAACACAGTATGTATCCTAGATTAGCCTTAAACTCATGGCAATCCTCCTGCTTCTGCCTCCCGAGTGCTGGGATTATTGGTGTGAGACACCATGGCCAACACTGTGGTATGTGGTACTGGGGATCGAACTTGGGAACTAACTCTTGCCAGGCAGACACTGGAATCACTGAGCTAAATCCCTGGTCTATTTATGAAGTTTTGTTGCCTTCTGGAATGTGTTTGTGTTTTGCTCTGCGAGGGTGTCTCCTGTATAGCCTTCAAAACTAGTGTTCCCTGTTCCTTTTGGAACCCGGTCAACTGGCACTTTCTCTGAGGCTTTGCACAATCCATTTATACCTTTTCCAGGCACCTACCACCCCGTACTGTCTTGTCTCCACATGCCGACTGCCCCAGGGGACTCTGAGTGGGCAGCGTCTTGGTCTCTGCATCTCCACTTTCTGGTGTTGTAGCTGGCTTTGCTGGAGGTGTGTGGGGCACCTGTCCAGGCAGGATATGGAGACATCAGATGGTTCCCTCTGATCTGCGTTTATAGGATTGGACTCTAGACATGGAGCTCCAGCAGGAACACACAACCTCTATTTCGCCCCCTATTCCAGAGGCGCCAGGAGCAGAGCCTCTCTCGGTCTTGGTCAGGTGCACGCTCCTTGGGCCGATCTTCAAGGTGGTCCAGGAGTGGAAGAAGGAAACCTCACTAGTTACTGTTCACACGGTTGGGGAGACACAGGCTACACTCTTCTGCAGGGGCCGGATGGTTATGCAGAAGGGCTGTGCAAACCCCAGGGGGCCACGTACTTTCGACACGATATACCACACATGCGCCTTCCCTGCCGTTCTGTGGGAAGCTGTTAAAAGCTGAGGGTCAATTCCTAAAATCCTTCATATTGCTGGGTACGGAGGGTACCCTTGTTATCTCTCTGGTGTGGCCATACTCAATATTTGGATTACTTGGGAGTAATCCAAAAATGATATAAGGCAAGTGATCCAAATAAGTGAAAAGAGTTTAAGCAAGGAAATATTTTAATTCCCAACCTGCTAGATATCCATGTTCTCTAAAACTGAGGAATGAATTCTTTTTTTTTTTTTTTTTTTGAGACAAGGTCTCGCTTTGTAGTTCAGGCTGGCCCTGAGCTCAGCCTCCAACTCACATCACAGCAATCCTCCTGCCTCTGCCTCCTGAGTGCTGGGATTACAGGCGTGAGCCACCACGCCCGGCACTGTGGTATGTGGTACTGGTTGCTGCTGGGTGTGAGTTTCCACACCCAGTATTGTATGTGGTTAACTGGGGATGGAACCCGGGTCTTTACACTTGTAAGACAGGCACCAGAACCACTGAGCTAAATCCCTGGCCCTGAAGAATGAATTCTAGGAGCAACAACAGATAAGAATTGAAAACAATTTTTGAGAGAGAAGTTGTTTTGGTCTTAAAGAAACAAGGGGGACCAGACAGCGGGGTGCTCAGGGCCCGCTTCTTGGGGAGGTCTTATGGAGCACAGCCACGAGGTGATGCGGGCACAAAAGTGAGCCAACTACTAAGACCCAGTGGAAATTCACACGTGGGCATGAGGTGGGACAAAGCCTTGGTTACCAGGAAGATTTCAAGTACAGCCACCAAGGTCATGCTGATTAAATGGGGTTTGGTGAGACAGTCAGTGGCAGGGCAAGAGTACCGAGAACGAACAGGATTTTCCAGAAAGGATGCGGGCTGGGGAGACTGACGTCCGTTTAGAATACCAAGCACCGTTATTTGTCTCTAGGGGAAGTAGGCAAGTGTAGGACCTCTTCTTTCTTTTATAGTGCTGACCTACAAATGGGCCTAGGGCCCAGCTTTGTCTAACTGCCTTATAATAATTTCTAACTAATTTAGCTATCTGCATTACCAGCATTCTGAGAGGCCTAGGCAGGAGGATGGTACATTTCAGCCCACCCTAGGCAGCTCAGTGACTTCACAAGATCCTGTCTCAAAACAAATAGGGCTGGGGATGTAGCTCAGGAGTTGCAGTGTCCTAGGTTCAGCCCTTAATTTTAGAAAGAAAATATATAAAATCACTTTCAATATGAAGCCTGTAGTCCACAATCAACACTAAGGTTTTGAATAAATAGGCTGGGACCTCTATCACTCCTTTTCCTCTATTTTCAGCCCTATAGTATCCAAGGAAACACCCCATATGTACGACTGCCCCTGTCGCTCCTGTTCAAATGCTCTCCAGGTAAGTGGTTGAGTTAATAGGACACTGCCTATCAGGGGGGCTGACAAATTTGGAAACAGTCACTGAGAAGTCACTGGATATTCACGAATCCTCACCATGCTGGCCTATGGAACTAGCTTCATTTAATTAATGCTAGGGATATGCAGGCTGGAGATGTCACTCAGTGGCAGAGACCTGGCCTAATGTGCCAGAGGCTCTGGGTTTGATTCCGCAGCACAGTCATGATGCTGATGATGGTGGCGCTGTTTATAATTTGAGAGCCTTGGCCGTTGGCTTTCAAGTGCCCGATATACTGATACTTATTTATAATTTTTACTTCTAGGCACGCTGCACCCTTGGATGGCAAATAGTGTTTTCGGTTCACACTCAGTACATGTCTATTGACTTGTTTCTAGCTGCCTCTGCGTACCGTGGTGTCTCTGCTGCCCGGAGAGTGCGTGGGGTGTGCGCAGGACAAGCAGGCCCGGTGCACACAAATAACGTAAATTTGCAATAAAAGCCCATGTGTGACACACAGACATAAAGTCCATCCATCCGAGAGGCGCAAGTCCTCTGATTTCAGACGAGTCCCTTTGAGAGAACAGAATCATCCTTCAGTTCTGACAACTGCAGGGTGGTGTGTGTGAAGTTTATCATTTAAAGATGTAGAACATTACACAGACACTTATGTGCAGGAGATAAGAAAGCGGTGGGTCCAGGAGGAAGAGAGACAGAGCCCTGTTTTGATTAAATACTAGGCAGCTGAGTCACACTTCCTGAGTTGAAATCCCACTTCTATAAGGAGCCGCCTGACCTTGGGCACATGTTTTGATCTCTCTAAGCCTCAATTTTCTTTGAAATGTGGACAAGAATGGCGTTTTCTCCATAATATTATTGTAAATATGAAATCAGATAAGACCCACAAAGCGCTGGATACGTAACACACTGAATTTTAATAACTTCTCCGTGCTGGGGATCAAACCCAGGGCTTTCCACGTACAAAGCCTGTGCTCCGCCTCTTAGCTGTACTGCCGGCTAGGAACATTTTTTTTTTTTTTTGGTACTGAGGATTGACTCATACCTTGAGTTTACCCACGGGTGCTACACCACTGAGCTACATCCCTGGTCCTAGCTAAGGACTTTTAAGTCAAAATTTTATCTTCTATGTAGTGGGTGATTCCAGTCTTCCCGTGATTGAGGATCTTTCCCTCCCAGCATCCCTGACTGTATGTTTTCCAGAGGCAGGAGCTCGCCGCACACTGTACCTGAAGGCCCCACGAGTTAGCAGTCCAGCAAGGCACCTATCAGCTCACTAACTGGAGTGTGCAATGGTGGCCGCCTCCTACAGTGCTTAGAACAGAAGGGCAGTGGTGACGCCAGTCACTGGCGCCTGGCCCACGTGAGGAGAGGTGAGGAGAGAAGAGATTGGAGGCCGCCCTGGGTCTGGGGAGAGCACCGGCCCTGGAAGCCGCCCTTCCTTGTAATTAACCTTCTGGCTGCTGAGCTAAGGGTGGCCTTGACAGACACCCAGGTGGCTGTGGGATGCCAGGTCCTAGTGTGGAATTATCCCCAGTCCACAGTAAACAACCGCTCACATGTACTCATTTTCTCGTAAATTACATGTGATCAGGAATATAATTACCATGCCTTACTCGTCCCCCCAAAACACTGTTTTTCTTTGCAGAAACAGAGCTTTGATAGGGAACTGACAAACCAGTATTGTGCTCAAGCGAGGGCAAGGTGAGGGTGTGACCACAGGGTGACAGCACCCACCCTCAGTGGCACCCTGAGCTTCAAAAACAAACTTCCAGGGGGCCAGAATGATAATTAGAAAACGTGGGCACGACGCTATGATTATCAAAATCATACCTACCCGGGTCCGGGAAAATGATACGTGTGCTCACGTTAGAATTACAGAGCTTGGCTGCTGATCTTCTTATTTTGGGGATGTCCATCCCTCTAATTACTTCACAGTGTAAATGAGGCTGGGAGCCGGGTGCTGCACTGTGTGGAGGAAGCGGGGTGCTGTCTGCCTGGGCCCCACAACAGCAGCGATGCTGGGACAGCGTCTGCAAGGAAGCCGAGCTGTGTCCTGCTCCGAGTCCGGCTTCATTTTGAGTGTGAACACATCAGCAGCAGGCTCTCTCGGAAGAAGGCCTCCAGGCGGCTCAGCTGGGGGCAGACAGGACCAGGGTGCGCATGCGCAGGTCGGGGCCCTGGCCAGGGCCAGTGCAGCCCTCTGTAGCGAGCCTCCCACGGGCTGGTGACTCCCCAAGGCCCACATCGGCTGGGCCCAGGGTCTCCCTGAGAAATCTGAATCATTAAAAAAGCTTAGTGAGCCAGGTGACTCCCCCACATCCCATAGCGACTCAGAACTTGCACCAAAGGCATTTTGCTTTCGTACTGATTTCTTAATTAAAAAATTTCTTTTCCTTTGACCCAGACCAAATGACCTTGGAGTTTCTTGTCAAAACAGTGGCTGACTTTTCAGAGGGCTGTAATCGCTTTTTCTTGAACTGCTCCAGCCTGCAATAGACAGGTCTTAGGACAAAACAAAGGGCTGCTCCTCGTAAAATCTTGAACATTTCTAGCTTATTCTGGGGAAGCGCATGAAGTTCATACGAACTGGCTGTTCAATTAATTTTCCGACTTGATGAACTTGGCCACATTTCTGCAATTATAAGATTTCTCTTTGAAGCTTGAAGAATTAATTTTTCCTCCCAAGTAAAGCATCTCCATATGGTTGCTGTTATTATGAAAGGAAACTTTTCTCTTTGTCTCTCGTGGGGCTGGAGGTCAGACCCAGGGCCTTGCACATTCGAGCCAGGCAGTGTACCCAACACACCTGCAGCCCAGGGGAGCCTAGCAAATGTAAGGTCCAAATGTATGAGCTAGTCTACACACAAGATGCCACAGGCTGTGGTGCAGTCGAATTAACTGCATTCTGCACGTTGCTGGGGAGCAGGAGAGCCCTTTCACTTTGGACCCCACGTGAAGTGGCATTTTGGAAGCTACACAGAACAGTGCTGTGCTTTCCAAGGAGCTGCTGTGCTTGATGGTGGGGCCTCCTGTCCCCTCCAGCCCCACCTTGCACCTCCGAAAGCCAGAGTCTGGCTGGGTAAGGCTGGGTGTGCGGCTCGCCTTGTCTGGGCAAGGGGAAGCTGCTGGAGGCTGCTTACTGCTCAGCCAGGCTGGCCCGCACCTATGTCGGCCGCCGAGACCCTGCTGGCTCTCTTAGGCCCGGCCAGCCCCCGAGGGAGTGCTCTCCATTCTGCTTCTTCAGCCACGCCAGCAGCTGCTGGGTGCTGATTCCGAGAAAAGTGCTGTGTGCTGTATGTTGTGTGGCTCAGAATTTGGCATTAAAAATGTTAAGCTTTCATTACCGGAGTGCAGAATTTTTTCATCACAGCGGAATCTGGGAGAGCCTATATATCCTTCAGCAGGTGAGAGAAAACAGCAAATGTGGTATATTTATACACAAGGGAGTACTACTCTGCCATAAAGACGAGTAAACTTGAGTCATCTGTGGAAAAATGGATGCCCCTCGAGACATAATATTAAGTGAAATAAGTCAGATACAGAAATCTCTCTTATGTGAGAAACCCAAGTATAAATAAAGAGCAAAGCAGAAGACAGATGACAGGAAGTAGGGAGATAGATGTTGTTCAAATGGGAAGGGGACCTAGCGGTGAAAGGAAGGGTAATGAAGGAACTCAGGGGCCAGAGATTTAGCTTAGTGGTTCCAGCGCTTGCCTGGCAAGTTCAAGGTCCTGAGTTCGATCCCTGGTTACCACATACAACAGTGCCGGGCATGGTAACTTATGCCTGTAATCCAGCACTCGGGAGGCAGAGGCAGGAGGATTGCTGAGTTCAAGGCTTGCCTGAGCTAAAAGTGAGTTCAGGGCCAGCCTGAACTACAAAGTGAGACTCTATCTCAAAAAACTGAAAAAAAAAAAAAGAAAGAAAAGAAAAGAAAAAAAGGAACTCAAGTGTGAGATGTACATATACCAACTCTCCACAAGCAATCCCTCATTATGTAATGCAAACATGTTCTAATAAAGATAAAAATTGAAAAAAATTTAGACTTATGGAATGGCAACCCTACTTCCTGTAGTTATGGATTTTTCCACTTTTTTCATGCTGGATTTAAACCCAGAGCTTGGTGAATACTAAGCACATGCTCAAATACCCGAGCTGGCCCTCAGCCTTCTGGTGAATGGCAGGCGGTAGACATGCTCAAAGTTTAATTTAATTTATACAACTGAAGCATCTCTGATCCCAAACCCTGAAATCGAACTGGTTCAAACTGCAAAACTTTGAGTGCTAGCACGATGCTCACAAATAGAGAAGTCTGTGCCTGACAGGCTTCAGTCAACACGTGCTACACAGAGCATTCTGTGAAGTTACTCTTAGGTCGGCTGCCCTGTGGCTCAGTGGCAGAGCACTTGCTAGCATGTCTGAGGTCCTGGGTTCAATCCCCAGCCCTGAAAAACACTTACCTCAAGGCTGTATGTCTAAGTTTCATGTGTAGCAAAAAATGACTTTATATTTATTTGTTTATTTATTTGGTACTGGAGTTCAAATTCAGGACCTTGTGCTTTCGAGGCCAGTGCGAGGAACCATTGAGCTAAATCCCTGACCTGAGCTTCATGTTTATACTTGGTCTCTATCCAAGACATCACATCGTGTGCATGCAAATATCCTAAAAGTTAAAATAATCCACTATCTGAAATGCTTCTACTCAGCATTTTAAATTAGGGAGACTCAATACGTATATGTGGCTTTCAAATCGATGGAGCACAACTTTTCTCTCTCCTTCTCCCAAGCCAAATGAACACCAGGGATGATGGCAATAATGCTTTCACATGACAGTAAGGAGAAGACAGATGAAGACACTTTGTTGGGAGCTGCCCATCAACTGGGCCAACAGATGCCTGTGCAGTTCCATCTACTCACGGATTGGCTCTCTGTGGAAGAGCATTTTTCCTGCTTTATGGTGGATTTTGAACTTAAAAAAAGCAAAAACAAAGAAGTACTGAGTACGTGAACTGTCCGCTGTTTTCTGGGGTGGCTGTTTGCCTCCTTTGCCTCTTTAAAGTTGCAGTGTGATCCCTTCCCCGGTCAAGATTGGCCTCATAGGCCATCAAAAGCCTCGGGGATTTGTATTTCTCTTCCTAAGGAAATGGTGCATCGTAGTCAGAGCAGGCCCAGGTGAATCCACCATGACACAGTGCAGAGGTGTCTGTGGCCGGCAGCTGGGCAGCACCTTGGCTGCTCAGTGGAGGACGGAGAGCGGGGTGAGCCCCAGCCGCAGTCGGCTCCGGGACTCATTTTGGAAGAGGTGCTCCCCGTGCCACATGGCATGGTTGAAGGACAGTTTATTCCCCCCGGGGAGGCCCATTAGTATGAAAATATTTGGAAACCTTCATCATTGAGCATGATTTCAGAAATAATGAAATAATAAGCAAAGGTCTGGTACTAATAACCTGTGGGTTTTATATTTTATGCCACTAAAAGATGTAAGGATTAGTAACTTTATGTGTCCTTCAAAGCTGAATATGCCTTGCGACACATGCATCAATGATTCGTGTGGGGTGCCAGCCTCTGAATCCAGCATTCGGGCACTCCAGGCCATCCCTGGGGCCCCCTGGCCCTGTCATGTAGAGGGGAGAGGGGCACAGTCTCCAGGAGCACAGGTGGACACAGATCACGCTCAGAGCGGAGCTCCTCCAGCTCTCTGTACACCTGGTTCTTCGCCGGTGGTCTGCTCTGGCAAGAACATTCAAGCTGCCTGTCTTGTAAAAAAATCATCTTTCCATGCTGTTTCACTCCTTCACTTTCACAGTGGAACACTTGCCGAGCACGCGTGCGGCCCAGGTGCCATTCCAGCATGTGACCAA
>PVIR01028749.1:8187-21772 GCA_004026965.1 Petromus typicus | reverse complement strand
TGTGTTTAGAGCCAAGTGGATTGTGATGGTTGATCTTGACTGTCAACTTGACTGGACTGAAGGATGCCCAGGAGATTAGTAAAACACACTTCTGGGTGTGTCTGGGAGGGTCACCGGGTGCAACCTTGGATACTATATCTGGTCCTGGCCTCCCTGGCTTTCTCACTTTCTCTGTCTCTGAGCCGCTTTCCCCTGCCTTCCCTTCCACCACGATGTTTCTGCCTTGTAGCCAGATGACCATGGACTGAAACCTCTGAAACCATGAGCCACAAACAAACTTTTCCTTCTTAAGTTGTATGCCTCAGGCATTTTGTCCTAGTAACAAACAGCTATCAAATACAGCCAGTTTCCACATGAATAAAATGGAGAAAATGAAAATATCTCTGTCTTAGGTTGAGTGGTTGGAAGTTGAGCTGGAGACGTTTTATAGGACATTCTTAACTAAGTGATTTATTGCAGGAGAATCTCATGGAGATGGAGAGATATTACACGAGAGCACCAGGACAGAGTTGGAGGAGCTACGGAGCCCGCTGGCTTCTAGTCTCTGTGTGATCCCACAGGGAGCCCTGGAGCATGAACGGCCCCACAGTTAGCCCACATTAGGGAAAGAGGCCAGGCCTCTCCAGCCAGTCATTGGCTGTGCCCTCCTGGAGGAGGAGACCTCCTCAAAGCATCTTTCAGTGAGGCTGCTTGGATGGACTGAGTATCATTCCCCAGAGAATCTGGAGATGACAATGATGCTAACTTGACAGCAGCAGGGGTTGGTACAACCAAGACCCTCTCTGATCCACCACCAAGGGCCTGGGACGGTAGCACTCAATTCTCCTGGACTCTGTTAGAAATGCAGTCAGGCCGAGGATGTAGCTCAGTGGTGCCACACCTGCCTGGCAAATGCAAGGTCCTGAGTTCGATCCCCAGTACTAGAATAAAGTGCAGAGTGTCAGTCATTTCTCAGAACAGTGGACTCGGGCCCTGCATGTTAACTGATCCCTGGTCTCAGACACAAACTCTGTATTAAACCACACAACATGGTGTTGTGAGATCAGGGTATATGGAGCACTTGGAAGAGTGTTTAGCCCTAGTGGATGCTATTATTATCTGTACTGAAGAATATATTTATTTTGCCCACAAAGTATCTCTTTTTTGATGCTGCTAGTGAAGCACTGTGCTCTGAGTTATATCCTCAAGCCTGACTTCCTCAGTTCTCAGATGCTTAATATGTACAAATAAAGTACTAAGAGGTCTGGTGACCTAATTTTCGGGATCTCGTGCATCTCGTGTTCACGGGCTTCTTGTTTCAGCATGAAGCAGCACAGCCTTGAGCTCAGCTGGAGCCTTTCTAGGCTTTGGGACCCGGGCTCCTGGGCAGGCTATAGGGCTGAGACTGGTTTTGAGGGCAGGAGGCACAGGGGAGGACCATGGTTTTGAAGCCTTGGGGGCCAGAGGGCCTTTTCTATGGTGATTCAGGAAACTGGTTTTATACAGGAGAAAAACTTGGGAGAGGGTGATGGAGTGGGCAGGACCCATTTCCTGGGGTCCCACCGCTGCCCTCCCTGGACCGTCCCTGTGCCGCAGGCCTGGGTCCCGTCTGTCCCGTGTCTTGGGCCTGCCCTGGCGCCGAACGTGGGGAACCACTGAGGAACTGCAGACAAATGTTCTCGGGCGCCGGCACAGTGCAGAGACACCGAGCACGCTCCCCTTGAGGTGCGATGTCTATCCATCCTTTCCCAGGGAGTCCTAACTGCTCGGGAGAAGGGTGTGAAATTTAATTTGCACTAATTATCCCGAAGTGAGAAGAGCGGGAAATGAGCTGGCTCCGCACATTCGGCCTCTGCCAGCGGCTCATTCCCCAGGTTGCGGTTTATTTATGTGCAAAGGGGTGGGGGTGGGGTGCGGTCTCCATGGCAACCGCAACTGCTGGGATTTGGGGTGGCTGGATGAGGAAGGCGCGGCGAGGGCTGGGGCAGACCTGGGCACCTGCGTCCCTGTGACTGCTGGCCGTCGCTGGCTAGCTGGCTGATGGAGGACAGACAGGTGAAGGGGCGGAGAAGGACAGGGTGGCTTCTTCTTCCTTTTGGGAGACGCCTTTTCCCAGGTGGTAGCTGGGTCCCAGGAGACAGGGGAGGGTTTTCTTCGTCTCCAGGGTTCCCAGGGGCGGGATGTTTCTTTTGAAGCCCGCAGAGCCTAGGCGAGCTGGAGGGTACAAACCCTTAGTTCGCAGAGGGGCACTGGAGGGGGCGCTGTGGAGCCCAGGACCAGAGCCCTGACGGCCTCCTCTGGGCTCTGTCGCTGACCCTCCCTCAGCTCGTGTCTCTCTTCTCAGCTGTTCGCCCTTCTCTGCTTCCTCTTCCCTCCCTTCCCCCACCTCACCCTCCCCATCCACTCTTTCCTGCCACCACTAGAGGGTGCTCAGGCGCCGCGGTCACCCCGGGATTGATCAGCCTGTGATCGGCTGGGGGTGGCATGGATGCCTTGGGGGGCTAAAAGGCAGAGGGAGGAAACCTCACAGCGCCTGGCCGCTGATAGGGGTTTGAAGCCAGCAGCAGATCAGGGCGCCTGCAGAGGCTGAGGATGCCACCTGACTTTGCCCTTCACAACTCTGAGGGAGAGAAGCTCAGAGAGGGTCGCGCTCTGTGGGATCCCCCGGACGAGAACTCGGTTTCCATCGGAGCCCGCTGGGAACAGTCACCTCACTTCTCGCAGCTACATTTGCTTCTTTCCCCGTAGGATGGAGGCGCGGACCCCGCCCCAGAGGCGTGTTGGGGGCCAGGGCCAAACACTGTCCAGGAACTGACTGCATGGTAGCCACTCAGCTGGGCACTTTCCTTTGCCCGAGGAGGTGAACTGTGTCTGGATACCTATTATGTACTAGGTGCCAGGTAACAACAGCCCATGAGGTGGACAGGGTGCTTGGTATCATGGTTTGTTCAGCATGGCAGAAAGAATTATACCGAACTTAAATGTAAATTCTGAAAAGATAGCAATTATGTGTGACATGGGTACCATGACACACAGACCAGGGAACCTGGGGCCTGGCATTCAGCAGAAAGCCGAAGGAAGAGAAGGGTGCTGCATGGGAGATGTGTCAGTAAGCTTTGTGTTACTATAATAAAACACCTGAGACAGGCTGCCTTTATGAAGAAAAGAAGTTCACCGAGCTCACAGTGCTGGGGGCTCCAGGGCTAGGCACTGTCTTGGCTCAGCTCTGGGGGTCCTTTTGGCAGATGGGAGAGGAGTGAGCAATGGCGTCTGTAACAGGAAGCCAGAGAGAGGCTGGGTGGGGCCACATGCAGGCTTTTATAACAACCCTCCCTTGAGGGCTGGCACAGGGTCCTAGGAGAAGTGCTGTACCTTAACTTCTTCCCAGTGATGTGTGGTCCTCGTACCCGGCCCCCCAAAGATCCTACAGCCTCCCAGTATTGCCACTTTCAGGTCCAACACAGGGGCTCCAGGGTGGGTGTAAACCACATTCCAGGGCAGAGGCAGCCCGTGAGGGGAGCACAGGACGCCGTCCAGGCACCGGGCAGGGCAGGGTGGGTCGTGGGGAGGCAGACGGAGCAGTGGCTGCGCCAGCTGAGGCTCAGGCCTTTCGGTGACAGCGAAGACACAGAATCTCCGAGCGGGAAAGCAGATCTTTCTTCTTTGCAGCAGGTCCAGAGCGTCTAAAAGTAACGCAGACTCGAGAGAGCATCCTGAGAGGCCATGGAGACACGGGGCCTAAGCGGGCCAGGAAGGAGGCTGCATCGACTGAGGACTAAGGGTCGGCGTACCAGATGCCTAGGACTGTGCCTACTGTGTAGCTGAGGCCTCGGTTCACCTGTCTGTGAAATGGGGGGAAACACACTCTGTCCACACAACAGGTGGTGAGTAAATGATGGTGTGTTCCGGGTCAGCGCCAGCCCAGATCTCCTCCTCCTCCTCCTCCTCCTCTTCCTCCTCCTCCTGTGGAGACAGGGTCCTGCTGTGGACCCAGGCTAGCCACAAACTCGAAATCCTCCTGCCTCAGCCTCCTCAATGCAGGGATGATATCCATGTGTCATGTCTCACTACTTCTCAAGGTTCATTTTTGGGGGATTAACTCTGACTCTCTTTGGTAATAACTTTATTGAAATATAATTCACATACTGCACCACTGACTCATTTAAGGTATATAATTCACTGGTGTTAGTATAGCCAAAGAGGGCCATCATTACCACAAGTAATTTTAGAATATTTCCACCACTTCAAAAATAAACCCCATAGGGGCCGGGGAGTTAGCTCAGTGGTTCCGGCGCCTGTCTTGCAAGCGCAAGGGCCCGGGTTCGATTCCTCGGTAACCACATAACAATACTGGGTGTGGAGACCCCACACCCAGCAGCAACCAATACCACATACCACAGTGCCGGGCGTGGTGGCTCACGCCTGTAATCCCAGCACTCAGGAGGCAGAGGCAGGAGGATTGTGATGTGAGTTTGAGGCTGAACTCAGGGCCAGCCTAAACCACAAAAGCGAGACCCTGTCTCAAAAAACCTAAAAAAAAAAAACCAAAAAAAAAAACCCCATAGTTTGTGGCCACTATCACCTAATTCTTTCACTGTCTTCAGCCTCTACTAGCCACTCATTTGCTTTCTCTCTGTGTGGATTTGCCTGTTTTGACAATTCGTACCAATGGCTCATACAGTGTACAGGCTTCTGTGACAGGCCTTTTTCGTAGTGTACACCAGGTTCATCCACATGGTAACACATGTTACTTCATCATTCCTTTTCATGGCTAGGTAATATTGCACTGGATAGATGTACCACAGTTTGTTTACTCGTTCATTAGTTGATGGACAATTGGGTTATTGAGCTATTATGAATAATGCTGCTATGATCACTTTTGAGGTTTTCATGCAGAAAATATGTTTCCATTTCTCTTTTTAATTTTTAAATAAATTATTATTTTATTAGTACACATGAATACGTCCATTACTGGTAATTAAAAGATGTATTTGAGACATCTTAATTTTTGTTTGTCTCTGTCCTATTACTCTTCTCCCATGCTCATCTATCAGTCTTTTTCCCATTTATAAAAGATCTATCAGTTTCTTTTAATCTTTTTTTTTTACTATATAATGTGTTTATACTTTGAGTTTCTCATATAAGAGAAATCACATGAAATTTAAGATTGTATGTCGAAATTGTTTCATTTAACATTAATGGATTCTAGGTGTATTCGTTTTTCTATAAATGACTCCTTTATGTATTTTACGTAATGAGGCAGAGAAAGTGCTCCATTGTCACAAATGACACATCATCTGTTCACCTGTTGGTGGACTTAGTGGCTGCTCCCAAGACTTGGCTGTTATGAATTGTGCCGCCCTGAACCTGGGCATCATGTATCACTGTAGTATAATGTCTTTAACTCTTTTGGAAATATACCTATTAGGAGAATAGATGGGTTGAATGGAATTATGTTTTACTTTCTTTTGGATATGCTGTACTGAAACTAGGATTTCTGGGTATTTAAACTTCTGAGCAGCAACTGGACCCTTTTTCATGCAGAGGCTGCAAGACTTTAAGTTCCGACCGATAGGGTGTGAGAGTTCTGAGCCTGGTGCAATGCCGACATTTGTTAGTCTCCAGTCTTCCATCACAGCCGTCCCTGAGTGTGTGAGGCTGCATGCCGTTGTGGTTGTGACTTGCATTTCCATGACCAGTGATGCTGATGATATTTTCATGTGCTTTTGACCATTTCTAGGGCATGTTTGGAGAAATATCTGTCCAGAGTCTCTGTGTATTTTCAGTTGAGATTATTTGGCCTTCTGTTATTGAGTTGAAAGTGTCCCTTATGTATACAAATGCCATATCAGACACCTGCTTTATAAACTTTTTTCTTATATTTTCACTTTTGGGGGGCAGTAGTGGAACTTGAACTCAGGCACCCAGGGCCTTTGCACTGTTATGTTCCGACCCTGTCTCTGTCCTTCTTTCCTCCCTCGCTTGCTCCTTCTCTTCTTTACTGTCTCCTGTTTTCACCCATCCTTCTTCTTCTTCCTCTTCCTTCTCCTCCTCTCACCCCAACACCCTCTCTTTCTCTTTGTTGAGATGGGCTTGCTAAGTTGCCAGGCTGGGTTAAACTTGTGATCCTCCTTCCTCGACCATACTAGCATGTGCCACTAGGCCAGGGTTACTTTTATTTTTGAATCACAAAAGTTTAATTTCTCTTATGTTGGTGCCCCAGACTTAGGACCATGTGACCTAAGTTCACATATTTTTTGTTGCTTCTGCTTTGGATGTCACATTTAAGATTTCACTGCCAAATCCAAGGTCATGAAGATTTATCTGTTTTCTTCTAAGGGTTTTATAGTTTTGGCTTTTATTTTACTTTTGAGACAGAGTTTTACTTTATAGTTCAGGCTGGCCTTGAACTCACTCTGTCGCCCAGGCCAGGCTTGAACTCACAGCAATCCTCCTACCTCTGCCCCCCGAGTGCTGGGATTACAGGCATGAGCTACCACACCTGGCATTGTAATATGTGGTAGTGGGGGTTGAACTCGGGACCTTGTGCTGGCCAGGTAGACGCTGGAACCACGGAGCTAAATCTCCAGCTCCTAGTTTTGGCTTTTATGCTTAGACCTTTGATCTATTTTGAGTTAATTCTTTGCATACGGTGTGAGGTAAGGGTCAAGCTCCATTCTTTTTCTTGTGGCTATCTAATTGTCTGAGTTCTGAGTATCAATTATTGAAGCTTATTTTTCTGTTAAATGACCTTAGCAGTCTTGTCAGTGATCAGTTGACTGCAGATGCATGACTTATTTTTGGACACTATTTTGCTGATCTGTGTGCCCGTACCACACTGCTTGAATTACCATAGCTCTATAGTGAGCTTTGATATCGGGAAAGTGATTCCTCCAACTCTGCTCTTTTTCAAGATAGTTGTAATGGTTTGGCCTTCCTTGCAGTTACACAAATTTTAGGACTGGCACTGACATTTCCTGCAAGAAATGCTGTGAGCATGCAGGTGGGCATCACACAAAGCCCAGAGATCCGTGTTGGAGATATTCCTGTCTTATTGTGAATTCTCGTGATCTGTGAGCATAGGATGGTTTTGGGTCTCTCCTAATTGTTCAATAATGTTTTGTGCTTTTCAGAGTATTCATCTTACATTGCTTTTGTTAAATTTATTCCTAAGTCTTTTATTCTTTTTGATGTAAAATAAATAGAACTATGTTCTTCATGCTTGAGTTGTTTATGAAAAATATACAGAAGTATAGTTTTTCCTTCCTGATCTTTGGTCTGTTCCTTTGCTGAACTTGATCAATTCTAATAGTTTCTGGTGGAGTCCTTAGGATTTTCTGTGTGCATGATCAAGTCACTTTTTTTTTTTTTTTTGAGACAGGGTTTCACTTTGTAGTTCAGGCTGGCCCTGAGCTCAGCCTCAAACTCACATCACAGCAATCCTCCTGCTTCTGCCTCCCGAATGCTGGGATGACAGGCGTGAGCCACCATGCCCAGCACTGTGGTATGTGGTACTGATTGCTGTTGGGTGTGAGTCTCCACGCCCAGTATTGTATGTGGTTACCGGGGAATCGAACCCGGGTCCTTGTGCTTGCAAGACAGGCGCCGGAACCACTGAGCTAACTCCCCGGCCCCTTAAGTCACTTTTGAGTAGACCTATTCTACTTTCCCCCCTTTTTTTTCTTGCTTGATTTTCTTCCAGAAAATTTGTTAAATTGAAATGTTGAGGGTGGAGATTTATGTCTTGTTCTTGTCTGAGGAAGAAGCACTCAGTTTTCTTTCATCAGTAAGTCCGGTGCTCATCGTGGATTTTCTGGAGATGCCCTTAGACCTTTCTGGAGACTGCTTTAGTTTGGTTCCAATTTCCTGCCCAGTTTATGACACAGGTCTGAGTGGAAAACACAAAACAAAACTAAAAGACAGAACTAAGAGAAAGAAAGATACCATCTGTCTATGTGCACGTGTCTTCGTGGCCTGACCGAGCCGAGGAGGATGAGCAGAGAGAAATCAGGCTGTGCCCTCGAGGGAAGCAGTGAAAATATGATGCAATTCAATGTAATTACACACAGATAGTTTGCTCTGGTCAGACGGAACTGCGGGGAGCCAGGGGGTGGGGAGAGGAGAGGAAACGGAGCTGGCCTAGAGCCAGCGGAGTCCTGGGTCAACCCCGGCTCCGGGCGCCTCCACAGAGCAGCACTGCTGTTGCTTTTCGTGTCTGCTGTGCCCAGGAGCTTCACTCCCGAGCGTCTCACTTCATTTCCATCACGGTCACCTCTTCTCTTCTGCTGCAGAACTGGTCCGTGGAGACTAGAACCTGCCCCCTGCCTGTCTGACTGTCGCTTGTCCCTCCCACCATCTCCCTGCCGTAGCTTCGGCCTGAGCTGCCTTCTCCCAGGTTGGAATCTGCTTTAAAAAAAATTTTTTTTTTCAGTACCAGAGATTGAACTTAGAGCCTTGGCACTCAGGTGGGTCCCCAGCCCCTTTTCTTCTTTATCGAGAGGCAGTGTCTCTTGCTGAATTGGCCAGGCTGGGCTCGAACTTTCAATGCTCTCACCTCAGCCTGCAGGAGTGCTGGGATTACAGGTGTGTGCCATCACACCTGCCTGGGTGATGTGGAAGAGGTAATCGGGCTCAGACTGTCCACAGTGGGGAAGATGACATGGACGACATCATGGCCTCTTATGCCCCTGTCATACACTCTTCCTTCTCTGAGGCCCCTAGGCCCTGATCCCTGGGTTGGTTATCTCAGGACAGCTGCCCAGGAGGCTGTGCTGTCCCCACAGTGGTGGCATCGTGGTGGAGGAGGACACAGGGCACCTGGCCGAGGGAAGCTGGACGAAGGCAGAGGAATCTGGGATCGTGTGTGTCAGCCTTGGCCCTGGAAATGAAATGCCTTTTAATTTCATCATCTGATTCCCTTCTCTCCCTCTGTGAGGTTGCCTGGTGCCAGGAGGCCCTTGGCCACGGGATGGATGTTTAACAAATCCAATAAAGCCTTTTATTTGTCTGGGCACTTGCTCCCAGGAGCTGGGGGCCCTGGGAGACATTACCTCATTTGCGCTGCTCACCTGTGCGGGGCAGAGCAAGGCCGGAGGCAGCAGTGTCGCTGTGTGTTCGGATGGGAGACAAAGAGGCCAAGGAGCCCGCCCTGGGTGATCCGATCACAGGGGTGACTCAGCATGCCCGGGGCAGCACCTAGAGACCTGTGCCTGGGTCCTATCTCTGCCGCCAGCTGTCCCTTGGACTTTGAGCAGTCTTGGCCAAACCAGGTCATAGTTTTTCCTTCTACAGAGTGGACCAGGTCAATGAGTTATCTATGGATCCATTTGTTTCCCTCTGAAGTGGAAGGGATGGAGCGGCCCCAGCATGCTAGGCAAGTGGTCTACCATTGACCAATACACCAGCTCCTACATTACTTTTTTTTTTTTTGAAACAGGGTCTCTGAGCTCAGCCTCAAACTCACAGCAGTCTTCCTGACTCTGCCTCCGAGTGCTGGGATTATAGGCATGAGCCACTGCGCCTGGCACCATGGTATGTGATACTGATTGCTGGTGGGTGTGAGTCTCCACACCCGCATTGTTGTATATGGTTACCGGGGATCGAACCCAGGCCCTTGCACTTGCAAGGCAGGTGCCGGGACCACTGAGCTAAATCCCCAGCCCTGCTACACTATTTCTTAAGCAATAAAGATCAACTTCTTCAAGTGAGATGGCAACAGAAGTCTCACCTCTCTACAATGTTGTTGTCTTTTTAAAATTTCATTTACTTTCAGTATCCTTGGGGGATGAGGAGTTACGGTGCTGCGCATGTCAGCCCTGGACTCTGAACCGCAGCCCCCCAGGGCGTTCCTGCCCACGCACACCCCAGCTCTCCCTTCTGCAGCAGCCGCACCCCCTGAGCGGTTCACACGTATATGGTGCTTGTCTTGTCATTCAAGGGTCGGTCAGATGTCATTTCTTTGGAGAGCTTCCCTGCCAGGCTGTCTAATCAGACCCTGCACCGTGGAGTTCTGTCCCCTGTGCCCGTCCTACTGTGTGTGCCCTGGGCACCGTCCCTCCTTTAGAGTTCCCACATCTTCATTTATTGACGCCCTTCCTGTCTGTTTTTCCCAGTTGCTTGCAACTTGCATGAGCACAGAGGCTTCTGCCTTTGAATCCCCTCTGCTTGAGTCACAGCAGCCAATACAGTGAAAGTGCTCCATAAACGCCCCAGGCTTGATGTGGGGTAGGCAGAGTGCACACCTCCCGTCCAAGCGTGCTGCAGGCTGAGGCAGGTGGATCTCTGGTGGTAGAGTGGGGTGCCAGTTGGGGTCCAGGAGTGAAGAACTGAAAAGAAGCCGATTTGGCAGTGAGTGGGGCAGGGAGTGAGGAAGGTTAAACTAGTGCTGATGAAGGAAGCCCAGCCCCCAACAGACAGGGAGGATAAGGCTTCTAAACTCAGCAACTCCTGCTCAGGAGGCCTGGGCCTGGGGAGCACTAGGGGGAGCACCTCAGCCCCTGCCCCGAATGACAGGTCACCCCGGGCCACGGTGGAGACTGAGAGGGATTCACTGCCGACTCATCCCCACTGCAGAGGACAAGGCAGAGCGAGGGATGCCCCGGGACAGGGGCAGGGACAGAGAGCCGCGGGGACCACGAGGCTGCCACATCCGTGATGGTCATTTCCTCTGACCGCTTTTCCAACCCCAAGTACTCCACAATCCAGGAGGTTCAGAAAACCGATTCGCAGGAAGAATCAGCTCCAGAAGGAGAAAAGAGCCCGAGGGTGGTGTGTGTGTGAGCTGGCCGAGGGCACACTTTAGGGTTTCTGAGGTGGGTACCTGGAAAGTATACAGGGACTGCCAGGAAGGGAGGGTAGTCCTGGGTACCCGGGGTGTGTCCCGAACCCTCGGTGAAGCATTCTGGAAATGGAGCACTGATTTCGGAATTGCAGGCGAGCGCTGGGATTGGCTTCAGATTCGCGGATATCTGAGAAGCCCGGGGTACATTCTGGCATTCGGGGACACATTTCCAGACTTGGGGACCTGCTGGACCCCCCATCGTTCACCTTTCTGGGCCTGTCTCTTGGTCCTCTGGCCCGCGAGGTTACAGGGAGGCAGTTGATATGGCAACAGTAACCACGAGGTGTATCGACTTTCAGAATTTCCTGGGAGCCCGCCACGTGTTAGCGGGTGGAGAATCGCAGTTCGCTCCTGAAAAGCTGATGAGTGGGCACAGCTGCCAGCCCTGCTTTTGTGTCTCCCTTCCCCCAAACCTTAAATAACCTCTCTTTTGGCCCAAAGATCTAGCTGTCCAATTCTCCCCTGGGCAAATGAATATTCAAACGCGGCCCAGAAGCATATTCAAATCTTATAAACCTCCTCTTGCCTCACTCCATTTAAACGCTACTGCAGCTTCTGTTTTGCCCCATTTATCTGCCAGGAAAGTGAAGGGTAATTCCAGGAGGTGAGAACAAGTGCTTTTCCCAAGTCGCTTTAACGACGTCTTAAGTAGGGTAAGGGAGGGGAGGCTGAGCGTGCTGCTCCCTCCCGTGCACTAAGCCCCTCCGACGAGTCTCACAGAGCTGTGGACCCTGCGGTCCAGTGCGGAGAAGTGATGTCATGGGAATGGCAGAGCCCCGGGCCTGGGCTGTCCTCCTCAGAGGCTGCTTCTTGGCCAGTAGGACACAGCCCGTGCTGTCAGCTGCTCCTTAGGGTGGAAGACCTTGCCCCAGCTTCTGCTCTGCCTACAGAATCGCAGGCCGTCAGGTGTGAAGAATGTCTGAGGGTCATCTGGCTGTACAGATGGGGAAACTGAGGCCCAGAGGCCTCCCTCTGATGCTTGGTAGTGTCTGAGTTGGCATCTGAACTTTAGCCTCCCAGGTTCCAGCCCATAACCCCTTCTATCATGCTCACCTCTTCTGCTTTCTCCTGGCCCTGCATCCATCCGTCCATCTGTCCATCCATCCATCCATCCATCTGTCCATCTGTCCATCCATTAAATCATCCATCTATCCATCCATCCATCCATCCATCCATCCATCCATCCGTCCATCTGTCCATCCATCCGTCCATCTGTCCATCCATCCATTCAGTTATCCATCTATCCATCCATCATCCATCTATTCATATATCCATCCATCCATTCATCTGTCCATCTGTCCATCCATCCAATCACCCATCTATCTATCCATCCATCTATTCATATATCCATATGTCCATCCGTCCATCCATCCATCTGTCCATCCATCCTTCCATCCAATCACCCATCTATCCACCCATCCCTCTGTCCATCCATGCACCTATCCATTCATCATCTATCCATCTATTTGTCCCCCTGTCTATCTATCCATCTCTCAAGAAAGATGTCAAATATCTGCTGAGTGGCCTGTACCCCCTCATGCCTGGACTAAACAAGAAGTTCACAGATATTCTATCTGACACCCACATTTAGGACACAGGCCATACGGTCTAGACCACTGACCTCCTCTTCTGTCAGACCTAGTGTGTGCCAGTCTGCCCATGGCATCCCCAACATCTCAAACTTCTTCTGGTCTCTGCCTCACTGACATAACTGGTCCCTGTCTCCACAGACTCCCTCACAGGACTCTTCAGACCCTACTCACCTTCCAAGGGCCACAGAAAAATCTTTCTCCCTCTCAAAGCATTCATTTACCAACCAAAGCACTGAGCTCTTCTGTACGTTTTGACTAGAACGCCCCAAACAGGCCTGTCTCTGGTTATTAGGTTTTTTCTTCTTACAATATGGAGCCCCACTTTTTTTGACTGAGGAATTAACCCAGGGGTACTCTACCACTAAACTACATTCCCAGCCCCTTTGTTTGTTTGTTTCTTTCTTTCCTTCTCCCTGTCTCTCTGTGTCTCTGTCTGTCTTCTCTTCCTCTCTATCTCTCTCTCTTTTGAGACAGGATCTCACTATGTAGCCCAGACTGGCCATGAACTCTCAGCAGTCCTCCTGCCTCAGTCTCCTGGATGCTGGGATTACAGGTGTGTGCCACCCTGTCCAGCTGATCCTCAGCCTTTTAAAATTTTTATTTTGAGACAAAGTCTAAGTTGCGCAGACAGGCCTTGAACTTGCAGTCTTCATATGTCAGCTACACACTATTTTATTACCAGCACCGCCATTAATGTTTCACCCAGGGATTTTTCTTCCATCTCTACACAACTTCTTAGTTGGAACAGACCCTCCAATAAGAGGAAAACATAGAAGTATGTTGCAGTCAGGGATTTTATAGTTCTTGGAGCAGTGGTTTTGAAATCCAGCTTATACAGCGTCCTCAACAAAAAGCAGGAAACTCTTACAGAAGTGACAAGACAAAGGGAAAGGACTCAGAGTCTCTAGGGTAGAGTTGGGAGAAGGCAGATTAGTGGACAAGAGCTTGTCAGTATAGCCTACTCATACAGCTTCCTCTGGTACCAGCATCTCCGACTGATAAAGATCCAAAGTTGTCACTTGTATCATCTCTGGTGTTGGTGATGCATGTGTACGTGTGCGAGTGTGTGTGTTTGTGTGTGCAGCAGCATACTTTGTGCCTTTGGGAGTGGATGTCCTGCTTTTAGGCAAATAGAGGGAGGGCACGGAGCCCTCCTGCACATACTTCTTTTTTT
>PVIR01028748.1:0-21661 GCA_004026965.1 Petromus typicus | reverse complement strand
GTTCGATCCCTGGTAACCACATAACAATACTGAGCGTCGAGACTCCCGCCCAGCAGCAACCAGTACCACATACCATAGTGCAGGCATGGTGGCTCACGCCTGTAATCCCAGCACTCGGGAGGCTGAGGCAGGAGGATTGCTGCGATGTGAGTTTGAGGTTGAGCTTAGGGCCAGCCTGAACTACAAAGCGAGACCCTGTCTCAAAACAAAACAAAACAAACAAACAAAAAAGAAGTAGCAAACCCAGGAAGGGATCTTACATGCGAGTTCCTCCTTTGCAGTGGTAGCTAAGGCATGACTTAATGAGACAGTGCAGTCTCATGAGGTTTGGGGAGGATGTGGTGACTTCAGGAGAATTTTCTATTGAAGTGAATGGATTTGAGAGTGGTTTCAGAGAATATTAAGCTCTGGGATATAGAAAGTGAGTGAACATCCAGCTACTGCAGCCTGTCTTGGAAAGGAGCAGAAGTATCGATGGGGCAGGAATAAAAGGAATATCCCTAAGCCAGGATGGGGACGCAGTGAAAAATTCAAAGTGGCTTAGCAAGTGCCAGTGCTTATGAGAAGTAGGAGAGGACCTCAGTGCTAATAGGCAAGACCGCGACTGGTCATAGACTACGTCCTCTCTGGCCTTAATGCATGTAAGTCTACTATACTACAGATGGCAATTTGGGGAAGGAAAGGACAAGAGCAAAGCATAGAATTCACTGAGTTCAAATCCAAAACTGACCAAGTTAAAAAGCTCAGAGAATGAGAAAATGTTGGGTGTACTTGGAAACGGCTAAATAGTCTTTGCTGCTGTTAGGCAAAATAAGGACCGGAAATAGAGGTGAAGTTGAATAGTGAGAAAGAAATACACTGGAGACAAATGTTCTTACCTTGCGCAGCCATGGAGAAGAGAAAATAAGCAGAGCTCTGCCCTCTATCCATACTGTGGTATGACAGTGAATATTTGTATTAATTGTTTAATAAGATATAGAATATTATAAACATTTGAAGTACACATGTCTGATATATAATGTCTTTAACACTTCCAGACAAAGAGGTGGAAGGAGGGCTGATGGAGGGGAAAGAACTTAGGTGTGTTATGCACGTGTGCCAGCTCCCCACACTGAATGGAATCATTATTCAGTGAATGCAAATCTGTACTAATAAACAACCCAAACTGATCAAACACCCACCTCAAGTCACTGTTCAAAGAGAATGTGAACAGAAAAGCAAGTTAGAATTATTTTAAGTTGTTCCCTCTGCACTGCTGCAATTAGTTAGGAAACAGCTTGTGAAAGAGGTGGGAATCTTTGACCTTTCTGTGTGTGGCTCTTTCCTATGTGGAAAACAGATGTGGTACCAACTTTTCTCTCATTGCTGAGACAACATATTCAGCATCAAAAGTTAGAGGGAAGGGGTTTATTTGGCTTACAGGTCATAGAGGTTGCAGCCATAATAAGCTGGCACCAGGGAAAAAGTGGCAAAGAGGCAAGCACAGGAGAAACAGCATGGCACCCGCAAGGCAGCAAAGGTATCAAGAGAACTTCAGTTCATGATATTGAAGACAAAAAAGCAACAAGCCAGTTTAATAGCGTCTTTCTGCCCCTTTTATCTTATTCAAGCTACTGGGATTGAGATGATGCCAGACTCATCACTCACATCTGGTAGTTTAGCAACCACACACCCTTCACTCCAGCATCACACATTCCAGATTTACCTATCTCTGGCAGAGAAAGTCCCACGGGCTTAACACAGAGCACAGCGTGGGATGACAGAACTGAGACAGTGAGCTTTGACTAAGCTTTCAGTTGATGCAGACTCGGATTATCTGGTCAGATCGCCACACTTTGGAGATTTTATAAAGCATCATATATTTGTAACTTTTCACCATATGGATGTTCAGTAGTCCCAGACAAGGCTGGGGGCAGTGTTGTAGCATGCCAAGGCTATGCCCAGGTCAGATGGGACACACCCTTGGTTTAGAAAACAGGAAGTCTCTAAGTAAGATTTGTGGCTTACTGTTTCATAAAATGGAAAGCATTTATGTTACAGACTACTCTACCTTATACAACCCAGCTTGCATGTCCTTGTCTAGAAGCTTACACTGACACATCCAGAGATTCTGGATTGAATTTCTATGCACAGCCAAAGACACTTGTCAGGACACCGGGAAAGACACTCTTCTTTTTAGCAAATATTATTAGATTTTTTTTTTTTTTGGTCAAAGGTCCAATTTGTCATGTTAACATGACAAGGTTAGTTCCCCCTTTTGTTTAGCATACTCTTGGTGAAAGGAGTAACAAATCTCTGAATAGTTACTTGAAGCTTCTTCTTCCCAAACCTCTTATCAACAGAGGATGGTCCTCTATGCAGACAAGATTAAACGACTTAAATGAGACAGAGGTAGAGATTGTTTTCTGGAAGCCAAGTTGGTTCTCTTTTCCAGATTCTTTTAAATTAATATGTTTTTACCATAGAGACACAAACAAAATAATTCAAATTATAAAATGAAATATATTGGCAATATGAAATACTTAGAGAAGAGCTAAATATCACAGTCACACATTCCTATCATATGGTTGTAATTTTGATATATATCTTTCCAAAATAAATATCATATTTTTCATGTTGTTATATAAACTTAATTTTAAAAATTAATTATATCACATCTCTTTTATGGAATTCATGGGAAATATGTCAAAATCAAAATTATTCTATGATATTTTTTTACTTTCTAATAAAAAGATTTCAAAATGTTGAATGGTAAATAGATTAGAATATGAAGTACTTTTAGGATGTTATCAAATGCAAATTAGCATTTTTATATTTCTAGAACAAAACATTGTAGTTCTGTAAATAATATTTAATGTATTTATCAATACTTTATTTAATTCTTCAAATGTTTTGGGATGGGTATTGTTATACTCACATTATAGGTTCAAAAAATGGAAAGTTATATAAATACAGTGGTTTAAAAAGACTGGAAATGAGCTGTCTTAGGTCCAAGCTCTTAACACATGTTGCTTGACCTTTGGTCTTAGCAGACTTGTTCTTGTGTACACAGGTTGCTGATGTCAGTTATCAAGACAGTGAGGAAGCCCAGCCGCATACTTTCTGTGCTGGGAATTTGCCCCAGCTCCTTCATATCACTCACAAAGCCCATCACAGTATTGCTATGACAGTCTTGTTCCCTTGCAAGGTTGCAAGTGGATGCCTTTTTCTGTGCTTAGAGAAAGGCCTCCGTTTTCCTCCTTCCCCAGCTCCCAGCTGTGCTTCCTGAATCTTTGAGGAGAAGTCGTCCCACTTCTTCATTAACTCTCTCCTGTGGCAAAGCGAGCTGCTTGCTGTGACGCCTGCCATAATGTGTCACAACTGACAGGCAGTCACTTGGTAGATGATACTACTTGGCCACAGGATACACATCAGACTGACACATCACTTCTCCTTGATGGAAAAGAGCAATTCTCATACATCCTGGGTGGAAAAAAAACCTGGTGTAAAATGCCAGGCTTCTGGAGTGATGTGATGAGAATAGAAACATTATAAATACACGAGTGTTTGTAATTGTCACTCCCTCCTCGCCGGGGGATATGTGACTCATGGTTATGATGATCACTTACCTGCATCTGGGGCACATTAATTCACTTATCCATATATTTATTCATTGTGTATTCAACAATTTCGAGGGTACTTTCTAAGATTTTGGCACTGTTAGGGCACAGGGGTAAAGAAAACATGGTTCCTGACACTAAGAATACCTCACTAAAACAGGAGACACAGGCAGATAAGCACTTTCCTACTAGAAAGAAACAAGACCATGTACGAGATTCAATCCAGGGACTATGGAGATAGCTCAGTGGTAGAGTGCTTATCTAACATATTCGAGGCCCTTGTTTGATTCACAGGTAACAACAACAAAAACAGGCAGGATGAAAAGGAGCCCTTTTTGATGCCTGAGGCACGTGGAGAGGGCTTGGTAGGGGATTTGTAACTGGAATTGACATCTGAAGGATGGTGGCATTCACTTGGCCAGAGCAGGAAGTCAGATGCAGGAGGTAAGTGTAAGCAAGTGTGAGGATCATAAGAGTCATGGCGCTGGTGCTGGACAGGCCAGCAGGGAACATGTTGTACAAGCCCTGACAACTCTTAATTAGGAGCTCAGATTTCCTTGTGCTGGCAATGGGGAGTCATTCGTTACTTTGGCAGCGTTGAGCACAGTCAGGGATTTTAGGATGAAGCTTCTCAACTTTAGAAAGTCAGGAGCAGCAATAGGTTTCTGTCAGTTTCCTGTGTATTTTTATTCTTTTCCTGTCTGGCTTTTCATAATATTTCCAAGACACATACAAAAGACCTCATGGTTTATGCATGCAGGTACCAGAGGGAAAGAGAAGCAGGGGAGACTAAATATTATTGTGTAGAGTACAAGTTGTCCTAGGAGCATAACTAGGCAAGAAAAGACAGCCATGTAAGAATCGGGGGTTATGGAGTAAGAAAAGAAGGGTTCCCCAGCACCAATCTACGCTGGGGAAGAAGCATTGGGTTAGACCTTAACTGCAAGATCTTTGTACCGGTTGAAGTGAGCATGTGCTGAGGACGATTGCAGGGAGAGTCTGGAGGTGACACATCTGTGTAATCAAAGGTTCTCCAAGTGAGGGAACCATGAGGAGCAGACTGCTGGTTGTGGTTCCAAGCTTTGCTAATTGCGCATTTGCTTAGGCCAGCACATCCACTAAAACTGTCTGGGGATGGAGGCAGATAAGAAAAATATTCACAATGAAGACGAGCCAGAGAGCTCTTCTTGTAACCCCTCTCAAGGAGGGGGTTAAGTTTAAAAGCAGAGGTTTCGATTATGTCAATATAAAGAGCACATGGGTGAGGTTCAGGCGGATCTCCGCTTGTTAATTAATCCCAGCTCGAATGCTCACTTTTTCTCTGTGATCTTCAGCAACCTCTTCATTCATGAGGCAGGAATGATAGGACTCACCTTCCAATATTAAGGAGACAGTATGAAAATAATGTGTGTAAAGTGTCTACCCTATTCCCAGGCATTCAAATAATGGTAATTAGTGCCTTACTTATACTTTGTGTGTAGCATAGTGACAGGAACTTAAAAACACTCTTTGGTGTTACTTCTCTTGGCTTGTAAATACACTCGGTATTTAAATTAATCATGTGTAAGTATAAGATATAGTAAGAGTTATAACCGACTGGTCTTGAAGGAGATAGTCATTTGTCAGTAATATTGACCCAAGGAAAACCAGCCAGGTATAAAAGGCATAATTTTGAAGTGGTATGACAAATGAAGGCCTGTCACTGAGATGAGCAGATATAAATAGGGTCACCAGATCTGTGGGCTCCTCTGACACGTAGCTAAATAGTCCTTGCAGTCTCAATAAGCAGAATTCCTCAGTATCTTATGTGAGTGAGCCAAGACTCAGAGACAAAAGTCCACCATAAAGGCAGAGATAAACTTGATGTACTTCAAACATACACCTGAATCAACCCTCATAAATTTAAAGACCCAATTAAAAAATGAGCATATGAAATGAATGGACACTTTTCTTAGGAAGAAATAAAAGCAGCTAAGAAACACATGACGTAATGCTCAACATCACCGGTCATTCGAGAGATGCAGACGAAAACAACACTGAAATTTCATCTCATGCCACAAGAATGGCTGTTATCTTGGAATTAGCCAGCAACAAATGCTGATGAGGCTGCAGGGGGGAGAGGAACCCTTCTCCACTGTTGGTGGGAATGTAGAACATTCACTAGTACACACACTTTGGAGATTAGTGTGGAGAATCCTCAAAAAATTAGGATCAGAAGTCCCATTTGATCCTGCTATTCCCCTGCTAGGGATGTATGTGAAAGAATTAAAAGACTCATATCACAGAGACATACGTGCACCTATGTTTATAGCAACTCAGTTTGTGATTTCTAAATCTTGGAAACAACCCAAATGTCCATCACCTGGAGACTGGATAAAGAAGATGTGGTTTTTCTATAAAGTGGAGTATGACTCTGCCATAAAGAATGACAAGAGTTAGTCATTCATACTCAAATGAACAAACCTTCAGGACATCCTCATAAGTGAAATAAATAGGTCACAGATGTATAAATATGATATTTTTCTCTGATATGAGAAACTGAAAAATGTAAGTCAGTTCTAGAACATATATTAGATATTGTAAAATAGAAAATATTCAGAGGGAAATGTGGGTAGGGATGGGTAATTAGGGGAAAGAAAAAATTGTGCTGGTAACAAAAAAAGAAATAAAGCTTAGGCATATAGGAGGTGGGGGTTGTAGCATGGGTAGGCAGATGGGAAAAATGAGAATCAAGTTACATCATATACTAATACAAACTGTCAGTGTTGAGTGTGATCATGATATGTATATGAAATGTACTATTTCAAAACTTGAGATAGAATAACCATTGAGAACTAAATATGAAGAAGTCTGTAAATAGGTGTCAATGATCTGGCAAAAATATTAGTTGTTTTTTTTATTTTTTGAATACATATAGTACTCATTTGTTAGAATTACACAGCAATAATCCTTAAGGGTCCATCTTGGAAATCCAGTAGATTTTATTTAAATTTAACCATGATCAGGGGAAATTCTGACATTGCTCATATTACTTCTTTAGCATGCAAATTTATATTTAATTCAGTGTTTCATAATTTGCTATGGTGTAAATATCTCCATGCGATGAAAAATTTAGAAAATTGAAGCAGTGGAAGTGTATGTCCTGCAGAATAACATTATTCATTGCTGAAAAAGTCATTTATGTGTTATGAATTTACATTTTTGCTTGAAAAAGATGAAAATTAATATTTAATCTTAAAGAATAGAAAGGTCTATATTAAATTTCCAGAAGACCATACACAAACTTGAGTGTTCGCCGTCTACCCAGAGGCTTCTAGAGACTGTGGAGGGGAAACAGTACAGCCTCCACTCTCCGTCTTCCTGCTCTCCTTACCTCTACCATGAGGTAAATGTGTACTCCAACTGTAGTTTCTTTATTTAATTTTCATTATTGCATATTAATAAAACAAAGTAGTGGGCGTGGTGAATCAACTACTGGTCACTTTAGATGGAAACACTCAGGTGAACTGAGTCACTGTGGTTCTGAGCATGGAAGACCCACCTGAGGATTATAGCCAATGGCATAGAAGAACTCAAGGGAAGGCAGTATACTACTGATTTTCCTAGGGGAGCTCTCTGAGGCTGTTTTGCAGATATGAACTCTGCCACTCTTGATATCAGAAGACCTGGGGTCCTCACTGTCACCAGGATGGCTAATGTTCCGTGCAGGGGAGCTCTGGTCTTTGCCTTGAGCATCATTTCCTGGCCCCCGTGCAGATCCCTCGGCCTTGTGGCACAGACCCTTCACCCTGCCGGTGCAGACTTTCTAGCCTCCACCACTGATGTCTGGGCCCTTCCCAGTGCAGATGCAAGGGACACGTGTGCATAAGGCATTGCCTGGGCTCTCAGCCTTTGTCAGGACTTGTGTAGGACCTTGCCATTGGATCTAAGCACTTGGCTGGATTCTTCGAGTCTCTAGAGCTGGACAGATCTCTTGCACTCTTCTGCATTTGACTTTTTGGGTGAATAGTATACAGTAATACTGTAAGTTGGGCAACATGTATTAAATCTATTTGCTTGAAAACCCTGACTACAACAGTGGATTTTGTTTGGCGTGTTTGCACGTGTGGATAGCATAAGTGTTTCACACTTTCTCCGCTCACATACTCATCACTGTCTTGTAGGAGGCTATGAAATCCATTGGCCATTATACATCCTGGTAGGAGCAGGAGCAGGCAACAGGTAATTTGTGTCGATATTTACAGGCCCCAGCAGGGCCTGCTGTTTCAGGAGAGGTGACCGTAATAGCTGTAGTGGCCTCAACACACCATCATCTATAAGGAGAACTTGAGTCTGTTAATATCATCTCTCTTTTGTTATTGTTCCTAGGAATTTCCTCTCATTTCTAATCTCTATCGTTCTCTCATTTTTTTTTCTCAACTCTTCAGATGGTTTGAAGCAGTACCTTCATTTAGTGTGTCTCTGATAGGAAGGCATAGTATGATTTCTATTTTCCTGACTTATCTCTGATTGAGTCAAGGTCCTCTCAAGGCTCTGAGTGGAGACTTGTCAGAGGGACAGTAAAGACCCCATATTTGTTCACTGCTACCATCAACTCCTACAGACTTCAGTGACCTGCAACGTTCCTCTCCCTCAGGTGTAATAAGGGGCCCACTGCCTATGACTGTCCAGTTTCTGGGGTGTCTCCTGTCTCCTGCTACACATGACAGCTTCCTCTGTTGCTCTGTCACAGCTGTCTGGTCTGGGACACTGGGCACCAAAGCATTGTATTTGGTTCTCTCCGTACTTCACCATAGATTTACCCCTGGGACCCAAAGTCACATTATTTGTGTCCCTGGAAATCAGAATACTTCATAAAAATATATCCTCAATGCTCCACTAAACACCTCATTTAGTTAGAACATAAATTTGACCAATGTAACAAAAATGTTCCAACACGTGATGACTTCCGTGGGATGGAGTTTATTCCTGTTATGTGTTTCCTAGAAGTGAGCAGCCTCGGGCTGATGGTCATGGTTTTCTCCCACCGATGTTGATGGACTGTTTCTTCAATCTCTGTATCTGAGATGGTTATACTTTGTTACTATTTAAGACAAGTGAGCCTCATTTAAGATGGTGGAAGCTACCAGAGTCATTTACTCCAAGACCCATTGTGTTAACTATATCTGATTTACATTACCACACATAGCAAATCTGTCTTTAGCTGGACTATCAAATGCCAATTTAAAACTCGTAGGTTCAGGGTACCACATACAGATATATGTTGTGATCCACTTAAGAGCTCTCAGCTGAGAGATTAGAGTAGCTGATCCCTAACCCATGGCTCTGTTTACCAAGGCAGAAGCTCCAATCCATCATCTTCACACAGACCCTCAAAGTTTGTCATGCCATGTGTCCATATGGCTATCATTGACACCAAAAGCACCTTTTCCTAATTTGTACCAGGGGACTATTTAGGCTTGTGATATTCATGAAAGATATTAGCAGTCTGTGCCACGGATTTTTTTTTCCTCTGAAGACACATAGGTAAGTCCTTGGGGCTAGGGAAAGTGGGGAGAATTTAGAATAGCTGGTATCCTGTACTCACCAATTTTATCATTCCCATGTGAGTGTGGTACAAAATTTCCTTGTTTTAGCCAAAAATACACAGTCACATTAATCACCTTTGTGAGTTAACTATGACTCATAACTTCCTCCTGGATTCATTTACTTCCTTTTTCACCAACAGTCTCAGTATAGTCATTATTATTCATAAGATATATACAGAAACTGAAGCTCAAAGGTATTGGATAACTCACCCAAGGTCACCCAGCCAATAAGCAGTGAGCACTTAGATGCAAATTTGAATCCAAGTCTGTCTAACTCTGAAGGCATTCTTTTTGTTATATCACAAAAGTTACAAGCACTAGTAACTTGTGATAAAAAATGAACTACTTGTAATATGATCCTTTTTAATAAAAGAGTACCCAAAACAGGACATCACGAAGGCCATACTGTCATCGTGGTTTACACTTCCCATGAACTCTTTCCAATAAACATTTCATTTAAATTTAATAAAGCAGTTAATAAAGCCATAAAGGTTAATTACTAGTTAAGGGAAAAATATGACTTCACTTTGGTGAACACATGAAAAATGGATGAACTTCGTTTGTAGTTAACCTAGGATTATATAGGCAATAAAGCATGATTATGGATTTAACATGTTAGTTCCCAGTGGATTTAATAGCAGTGAGGTTAAATACGTGACCAATCACAAACCCACCTGACAAGTCTTCAGACAGTACTAGTCAAGATTAAATCACTTGGCTCATGGGTGGTTGTAATATATCATTCAGCATGAAATGTGTATAATTTTGCATTGTGGACATAGTGTAAATGTGTGGATCTAAGATGAGAGGTGGATAGGGAAAATGTGGAGGATATAATCTGTAATCTCACCTTGGGAGCTATTTTTTATTTAAAAAAATAACTTTTAACTTCTTTTCATAAATTTAAGAGCCTCTTCAATGTGTCATTACTGCTTGTAATGACTCATAATTTACCTGTAGCTTATGACAAAAAGCAAAGCATTCCCTTCTTTAAAATATTTTGCCTTTCCAAAAATTTATCATTGACAGATTCAGCCTTCCATAGCTCTCCTATTCAATAGTTCAACAAATCTTCAGTGTGACTTTAATTATTAAAAAACAAAATCTTAAATACAATGCTTTCTTTTCATGAGTTGTACTACTTTGTAACTACACAATAAAAATAGTCTATATTTTTCAGTGGTCTGAAACTTATGAGTTACATGCCAAATCTGGCCACTACCTTAATTTATGTATCTTCTTTAGTTGTTTTCCTACTATAGTTCCTCAAAGCTTAAAATATTTATTATCTGCTCTTTTACAGACAGTTTTCTTTCTGACTTCTGAGGAAGAGTCATTTTTCCTGAATCCTAATTTAATTGCAATGTGGTTATTTTCAAGGCTATTTCCCCATTCCATAATCAATTTTCTTTTCCAATTTTCCAAAGTCTCACATCAGAAATACTTCCTGCTTCACAGCATGGTGGTGAGAATTGCATACAAGACCACGTGCTCCAAAACATGAATTTTAACTATAAGTGCTCAAAAACATGAACTCACTGCTTATGTTTTACATGGAAGGAGTGAACTATATAGCAAAGACCAGGCATGATCTTTATGGCATGAAGTGAGAGGCCCGCTCCGTAATTATTACCCAAGAAATTCTTTAGCAAATTCTTCAAGGGACCATGAAAATAGCAACATGCCTACCTCATAAATTCTTGGTAAGAGGTAATCAGCAACAGTGTTTACAATAGTAAAGAAAGGAAAGGAAAAATTTGATGGCAAATAAAAGGAGACAAAGCTTATGTATAGAAGGTCTGTTTGGGGGAGGTGGCTGATGGAGATTTTTTTCCATGTAACTGTGAGTTTCCACCCTTAAGTTGGCAGGGGGTATGGAACTTTGGAACTTATATGGGACTAATTGAGACAGCATGGCATCTAGAGCCCATTAGAGAGCTCAAAACTACATTGCAAGTGAATATAAATGTGGCCTAATTGGGTCCAATAGTCACCAGGTTGGGGTTTATGCCTCAAGGGCTGGCTGTGTAGGATCAAAAGATGGCAGACTGGGAAAGGACAAGGAATTGCAAGGGGGCAGGAAGCCTGAGACAACTATGAACTCAGGAACCCTAGACCGTATCCTGAGTTAGGACCACCCATAGGTCCCAGGTGCCAGTTGCCAGGCTCCACCTCATTTCTGGCTAACTACTTATGCTGTCAGGATGGAGTGATACATTGTCTGTGTGGTATGCATTTCACTAGCATTTGTTAAGGAATGGGTCAAGGTAAAGGGTCCTTATACAAAAGACTAATTTGGATTTTTATCTTCTATGCAAAAAGGAACTAGTGGGTGATTTTAGGGAGGGAAATGACATGAAGACATTTGTATCTTAGAATGTTAGTAGCAGTGCACACAACTCTGAGGGGAGAGTTCCAGGAGTCGGTGAAGCCATTTCAAAGGACACTCTGTGCTAGTAAAGGCAGGTGAGAGGGATTTTCTGTGCAGGAACTGCAGGGATTGATAAACACACATTAACTCAAATCTGCACAGCAGGAAGATACAAGTATTAACTTGCTTTTTATATTCACATTTGGTAATGACACCCAAGCATGTTCAGATCCCTATTTCTTTTTGCTTGTTTCTCATCAGACAGCTATGATGCACCTCAGGGAGCACTGGTCCAAACAGCATAGAGTCAAGGACAGAGATAAAAACTGCTCCTGGACTTCTGGCTGACCCACATGCCACAGAAGATAGTGTGTGAACTGAAGCATATGTATTGAAAATCAGTCACCTGCTTCCTCCCAGCTGGCTGAGGTGAACCCCATTAGCATCAAAAGTACAACACAGGGTGAACTTGCGAATGAGGAATTGGTTTTTATCTTTATAAATAAATAGAAGTGACCCTTTAGTACCTTTCCCTCCGTGGTTATGGTAGCATCCTGGATTTTAAATGAAAAAGTGCTGTTAGTAGCAGAGAAGACTAGGTGATTAAGGACTGTAAGTATTTCTGAGTTGGATTTGAAAAGCTCAGTCAACCATAATAAGCTATAAAAACGCAAAACATGTGCAGTTAGACCTCAGTCTGGCTGGCAGCGCCAGCATTCGCTTTAGTATAGTCTCTCTAAAACTCATTTTCCTCATTGAAAATACAAGCATAATTAAACCAACCTTATTCCCTTACGGTGAAAGTAAAACAGCATAGTGTTTGTGAATGTGTTTACCACAGGATATGAAATACAGATGAATGAAGAAATGCAACGCCAACAAAAGACTAGGTTAAATTGTGGTTTAACAACTGTAGCCTTGGAGTTGGGACCATCTGAGTGTCACAACAGAGGGCACTGTCAGCACTTAGCTTTCTTATCTCTACAATGTGGATTAAGGTAATCTCTCATAGAATTTGTGTGGGAATCATTAGTAGTATAATTAGTAGTATAATTCCTGTATTAGTTGTTATGTAATCATTTTGGCATTTCTCTTTATGAAAACTTGCTTTGTTCGGGGGTATTCTATGTTTGATTCATTAGTAAATGTTGGAGGCCCTTTAATACATCTTGGAGTCTTTGAGTAACATGAGAATTTAGAAAGCATCTAATCAAATTCCCTAAGTTCTTGGAGTCTAGCCAAGAAGAACACCTCTAGGGATGGGATATCCTTCCTCCACAAGTCTCGTGCTCCATCATATATCCTTGCAACTTTCCTCCTAAATGAAACCAGATTTGCTTTCTTAATTATTCAGAGAAATATACTTTCCTAGAGAAAACTCACTTGTCCATTTGAAACATTTTGGTTCACTTTGGCTTTCCCTACATCCCTAGATGTAGAGAATTCTACATATATATATTTGAATGCAAACTGGCCTTTTGGGCCATAAGTGTACTTCTGACCACAATAACAGTTTTAAAAAGCTATGTAAAGTGGTGGTGGTCTGAATTACTACAGTTGATCCCCTGTCCTTAATTTTAGACCTTTGCCATTGTCCTCATAAATCTTTCCATGAAGCGTTTTAGCTCATAGTTCTTAATAGTCTACTTACCTAATGATCAGTGTGGATTAAAAAAAAAGAAGTACAGCAAGATTTACAACTGAATTTCTAGAACAAATTAAAATTTGATTTTTATATAGTCTAAGATTTCTGAAGAAATAGTTCTTGATTATCTTTAAATGGAATGTTGATTAAATACTTGTTATGGCTTATGTCTGGATGTCTGCTCAAAATTTCTTCCATAGGTGGGATTTTCTCAAAGGTAACTGAATTTAGAGTGTGTGATTGACTCATGGTGCAATGCTGGGCTCAAGGGCACTAGGATTAGGATTGAGTGCCTCCCACTTGAAGTTGTCCGGTTAAGATAAAAGGAGCAGAAAGTCACTGTTAAATGCCCTTCCTTGCTTGCTTTTGTTCATCTTCCACTGTTAAAACTATTGCCCCTCTTCCATGTGCCACCCTGCCTTGGAGCCAGCCAGTTGTAGGCTGAAACCTCTTCAAATTGTGATCTACATAACTATTTTCCCTTTAACTTTGTATGTTTGGCATTTTGTCTCAACACTGAGAGAAAAGCAACTAAGAAAATAATGTGTTTGAATTTTGAGTCCTATGCTAACTGCTATGGCCTTGCATCGGTCTGATTTCATTCTCATCTACCATTTGACATCTTGTCTTCTCAGAGTATCTCTTGGGATTTCTCAACTATAATAGAAGAACATTTTAATTTTTTTCCTTTTCTTGAAGTCATTTCTTTTCTCGGAAGACTTTGCCAACAAATTCACTTGGCAAACTCCTACTCATTCCTCAAGATCATACCAAAAAACCCTCATATAGAGCTATTCCCTTATAACCCACCCACTTCCATTGTACCATCTCTCAAAGAGCTGCTTGACAGTGAGTGAATGAAAAGTCCTGATTAAACAAGAGAGGCACAGAGGGAATGGATCCATTCACACAACTTAGGGAGGGTTAAAATTGTAAAACCACATGAAGAGAAGGACAAGTACTCGATTCCAAGATCCAAGAACTCTCCTCAAAATTTACTTACTCTTCTCTCCCTGTTAGTTTGGCCCTCTTTTTCCACACTGATTTTCTTCAAAATTGTTACATGCTTCTTCTGTTAGTATCCAAGCTTTAACTTTTCTGCTATTTGTCACTAAGGGGAGAGAATGATATTTTTTCTCAAAACTAGTTTGAAAATTCCCAGGGCAGAGCCAAGGATTTAGCTCAGTGGTTCTGGCACCTGCTTGAGAAGTGCAAGGTCCCAGGTTCCATCCATGGTAACAACATAGAACAGTGCTGAGCATGGAGACTCATGCCCACCAACAATCAGAACCAGATACCACAATGCTGGGCATGGTGGCTCACGCCTGTAATCCCAGCATTTGGGAGGCAGAGGTGGAAGAACTGCTGTGAATTCAAGACAGAGTTTAGGGCCAGCCTGAACTACAAATGTGAAACCCTGTCTTAAAACAAAGAAAGAAAGAAAACCCCCCTGGGAAGGGCAAGTAGCTGACCACCTCAGTTGTGTCGACCCCTCAGTGGGACAGACGCTGTGATTAACTTGGCTTAGGTGTCATCACCATTTCTGGACTATTATGGGTGGGAAATAATTATCTAAAAATAATCGTGGCTTTTAATTATGATATATATGTGTGGACAAGGGGAGGATTGTTTGCACGGCACAGAGAGAGGGAGGGCTGTGCCAAAAATTTTATACATGTTTATTTTCACTTTGTTTAGATGTATTTTCCCAGCTGAATGTGAAATCCTAATATCTATATCTTAAAATAATGACCCTGTCTTATTTTCCATGGATTGAAAATACATTAGGTTTTAAATATAGTAGATTTCAAAATATATTACTTAAAAAAAAACAAAACAAAAAAGAAAAAATACACTGTGCTTTGCAGCACATCCTATGCATAACTTGTGTTAAATAATCTTTATTACTGGTGTTAGTATAATCATGTGTTATATGAAAACTTGGGCAATCAGTCATTAAAATTGAGTTTAGAAACAAAAATAAGACACATAGTAAGAAGTCCATTCACTTAAAAAAAGGCAGCCGTGATATTTACATATATGAACAATTTAATCACATGCATTTGTCTCCGACAGACACTTCGGATTTAATCATTAGGCTTTTGCTTCCAGTTACAAAGTGATGCAATAAATATTTTTCATAATGTTTTTAGGCTATAATCATACTTTTAAAGATCCTTGGAAGCTAAGTCAACTGATTTTCCTTTGAAAACAATTCGCACCTCCAGGTTCCTAATATGAGCTCTTGTCTGAGTTTATTCTTGACTCTGTGATCTTTCTGAAGACCTCTAGTCTCAGGAGATTTGCCTCCTGCCAGAAGGTGCACATTCAGAAAAAACAGCTTTTTGTACAATATCATCCAGATCGCCCGACTCCTTACTGCCCTCCTCTTGTAGATCTGAATGCTGGCCTTTGTTTTTCATGAGACTGACTCCTCTAGTTCTTCTAGGAAATGTGGCTATTTGCTTCATCTCCTCTTTCTTTGGGGATCTTTGTTTCACAACACGTAGGGAGGTGGGACTGTTAGAGTAGGTCTCAGCTTGGGATGCAGCTTCACCCTTAGAAGGACATGTGGGCCTCTTCCCAGTTGTTGAAGAAAGTTTGAGATATTGGACTGGAGTCAAATACTCCTTGTCATAGTCTGACTCGTGGCCATGCACATTCTTTTCTTTTGAAGACTGACAGCCAGTATTCCGGGTGGAGGGTCCACATCTGTGACTTATTCCCTGAGATAGAGTACTGGATGCTCTGCTTCCTGTTCCCTTTCTACGTCCAATGCTCCAGGATTTAGATCTTCGAGTCCTGGACCGGCCTTGTCTTTGGATTCTTCTGCTGTGATGTGAATGAACTTCGGTTGGCTGGGAAGGACCTCTGTGCTTGGACTTCTTTCTTTTGAAATAATTTAACTTTCTCTCATTTCTCTTAGATGAAAGAGCATTTTCTGAGATGTAACTGTAAGAAGGATCTCTCTTTCTGGGTTTGCAATTTAACAAGTGTCTTTCTCTGGACAGTCTTTGAAAGACATTTGGTGAGGAATCTGAGTAATTGGCATTTTCTATTTGTTTTTTCTGAAAATTTGCCTGGGGGCCAATGTGCAAAACTTTTCTTTTTCTTAGATTATACTTCCTTGGGATGCTGAAGAAGTATGCTATTGTTTCAGTCTTTTGCTGATCCTGAATGTGACCAGGATGCAACTTTAACCCTTCTGTGTTTTTTTCTCTGACATCTTTCTTGTTGCTAAATGTTCTTGGACCATTTTCTCTTTGGGTAGCCCAACTCAGAAACATATGATCTGGAGAAATTGTGTGTTTGTGATCACCCATTTCTGGTTTTTGGATTTTTCTTGCTATTTTATGATGAACTGGTGGTGCTGCAGAGCTTTTCAATGAAGAATTACCATTTGGAAACTGTTTCAAGGGAGACTCAGGCCTGTCCTCTTTATTCCATTGACCCTGCTTATCTCTAGAGTGCTCTTTATCATGCTGAGATATCACTCGATTATGATCTTCAGGCAAAGGCAAAATGGGGGCTAATGCAGGAGACTTCTTCTTTACCCACATTGACACAGAAGGACACTGATAGATGGCTCGCTGATCATAGGTTTCCATGTTGTAAGATGAATAAACAAAAGTGATAAACTCATGCAGAAAATGGTGGGTATGTTGTAGAAGATAAGGCCTCAAGAGCTGAATGAAGAACTCACTGTCCAAGTCATATTCGGTCATGTGATGGATGATGGCAGTTAGTATATTCTTCACTGTGTAGCCGTAATCTCCATAAACAGCTCTTAGTTCCCGGGTTAGCCAGGGAACTAGACGTTGTAGGCTGTGAGGATTTTTTCGGAAATATTTAGCTGAAAATTTCTTTTCATGCCTGCAGCCGTGGACATGTGACACCCAGATCTCAGAATAGTACAGCGCTCTCCGGAACTTCATAACCACGTGATCTCTAAAGTGGCTCAGGGACATGGAGTTTGGTTGGAACTTCCCACTGACCCCAAACTCCCTCAGCAAATCTTGGATGGTCAGCTCTCTCAATGGTTTGATTTTCCCTCTGATATCATCAGGGTTTAGCCTGAGATAAGGTTTTTGAGGAGACCCTACAGAGCCTTCCTCCATTGGAGGAAGAAATGCTGAGTCTTCTTTGACATCCTCTGGCCTAGGAAAACAACTCTGGGGAAGGGGGCACTGTACCCCAAAAGGAGGCAGAGGTTTCTTCATGGACCTGGAGTATGAAAATCCATTTTCTCTCTTCTTGGAAGAGTGACTCCAATCAGACTCACTCTCGGCACCATCCAGACAGTTAGAACACTCACAGCCGGAGGAGAACTCTGAGGCCATCACCCCATGCAGAATGTTTCTGGGTTGAATGTAAGGAAAACTGCTTCAAATCAATTTCTCATCTGGCATGAAAATTATCTATTAAAAGCTCTCTGTGCATATTTGTGAAATATGTTCAACCTTCCAGGAATTAATACTAGAATAAAGTTAAGAAACAAACTGTTTATCAAATTAACGATAATGTTCTCATGAAACTCAGCATAGAGAAGGTAATGAGGACACAGGCACACTGTTTTTCCTCAAATTAGTAGTTACAAATTCTGAAATGAAAATTAGAAATAAGCATTACAATTTAAGTGTTATATCCTTCACCTAACAATTCTGTCTATAGATTTAAATGTACAAATAACCAACATATGTACATTGCTTTTTTGATAATGAATAAATAATCATTAGCAGGGGGATATGGCATTTTATAATATTTAATGTTGTGCAATCATTCAAAATAAGTGAGACAAGCATACACATCAGAGCCTATGGTTAAATACATGGTTAAATGAAAAAACAAATGTATATAGAAATATAAAAGACAATTACAAACACTTTGAATATTAACTTCTGATAGCACTGAGAACATGACAATAAAATTCTCTCAGAAATGGCAAAATATAGCAATAATGTATGCAAATATTATATATTTATTACATGCAAATATAATTTCATATATGGAAAAATTATCCAAAGTGAAAATTATTAAAGATAGATAGAAATCCAGGGAGGAACTGGAACCCTGATACCACGAGTTCCTCTTCTGAATTCTCAGCTTGAGTTCTGAGGAAAAAGGATGGATTCTCATCAAGATTAAATATTCAACAGGAATATTCAACAGGAAGGCTTTTTTTTTTTTTTTTTTTTTTTGAGAGAGGGTCTCGCCTTGTAGTTCAGGCTGGTCCTGAACTCACTGTGTTGTTGTAAGTGTTACCAGGGATTGAACTCAGTACTTTACACTTTCAAATGAGTCAAAAAAGACTCCAGAAAGCATTTATGAGGTAGAAGACAAAATGGTGAGCCAAAAATGCTAAAGATATGCATTGATCTGAGAAAATAGTTATATGACAAAATCACAAACATCTATGACAGCATTAAAATATAAATGAAACTCTAAATATGTAAAAATAACACCATGAAATTTAAAGTTTGTGCATTTATCACTGCAATATGATGTCTTGTCTATGTTTATGTAAATACAACTCATAATAACTAAATCATGGAAGCAATTTATATGTCCATTAACAGATGAATGGATAATAAAAATATAGTATTTATACACAATGGAGTACTACTCTGCTGTAAAGAAGGATAAACTTGAGTTACTTGTTTTAAAAAGGCTGTCCTTTGAAGCCATGAATGACATTAAGTGCAATAAATCAGACACACAAGCTTAAATATCACATTATTTCTGTTATGTGAGAAACACAAAATAAAAACAAAGAGCAACTGAAAAGTTAAATTATAGGAAACAGGTAAAAAGATCTTTGCCAAAGTTCAGGGGACCTAGAGATGAAGGGAGAAAAGAAGAAGAGAAAGAGAAGAGGCTGAAAAAGAATTGAGATGTATCAATTCTTATGCCAGTTCTCTGTAATACATATAATCATTATGTTCTGTAAACATTAATTAGCAAAAATTAAAATAAAAAAATAAAGTTAAAAGTGGGTAGTGAATCTAAAGTGTTCTAAAATTCTGGGGTCTTTCTGAAGATACACCTGTTAAAATACATACAGAAATCACTAAAATTGGGGCCTGGGATATAGCTCAGTGGTTCCGACACTTGTCTTGCAAGCACAAGGGCCTGGATTCGATCCCTGGTAACCACATACAATACTGG
Source organism: Petromus typicus (assembly GCA_004026965.1). Taxonomy (NCBI): domain Eukaryota; kingdom Metazoa; phylum Chordata; class Mammalia; order Rodentia; family Petromuridae; genus Petromus; species Petromus typicus. The sequence continues at coordinate 2,293 of PVIR01028748.1, read as the reverse complement.
GTGTGGAGACTCACCCCAGCAACAATCAGTACCACATACCCCAGTGCCAGGCGTGGTGGCACTGTAATTCCAGCACTTGGGAGGCAGAGGCAGAAGGATTGCTGTGATGTGAGTTTGAGGCTAAGCTCAGGGCCAGCCTGAACCACAAAGCGAGACCCTGTCTCAAAAAACCTTAAAAAAAAAAAAGAAAGAAATCACTAAAATTATAGAAATAGGCTGCACAGAAAGTTGTAAAAAGGAGAAAAGTGGAAAACAGGTAAACTTCAATGAACTTTAATATAAAAATAAGTTTAAAATAAAATGATGAACATATAAGATTTTAGTATGTAAGTTTTTGAAATAACAAATAATATAAAATTTAGACATACATGATTGTGAAAGAAGCTACATGTAAAGAAGAAAAAATTGACAAAGAAAGCATGAGCTAGTGCTTACTGTTAGACTTGAGAAGTGGAGATAAATGGCACCAAGCAAAGCCTGAAGGTGCTAGACATTTTCCATTCCTTGGTTTGAGGGATAGCATTCACTGTACCGGTATTATTTAAACCTTACATACATTATATATCTTTAGTATTAGTTTTTAATCAACTAAAATCTTGATTTAAAAAGGACATATGTACAAGAGGTTAATTCTTTTTGAAATCGTAGTCTATTCATTTTGAACATATTGGAAAGGTGCGGTTGACCAGAAATTGTTCAGATCTTTAGTGAGAAATAGTTTTACATAGCCTGACTTCTCACTCTCTTTGCTAATTTTCAAGGATAGAATCTACTTCTGGTTTTACAAACTCACAGTCCTCAGGATGGGAAGAATTTCAAAGGTCATGTCTTGCTGTTTCCAAGACTCTTGAAGGCAAAGAACTCTTTGAATAAAAGTATAACTCAGACAGTCTCAACCTCCCACCCTGTCTACCCCACAACATTTGTGGTTCCCCAGTATTGTTCCACTGAATTAATAGGGTCACTTGGAATTCAGATTTACAAAACTCTCCTCCACGTCTAACTAGTGCAGGAATCTCATACGTAACCTCATGACAGCACCCACGCCCTTTAACACAGTATTCTCATTCCATTTCATTGCTTACTTCAGCTTAGTCTAAGATTGGAGAAGCCTTTTTCCCTTGCAGTTGAAATACTTAGTGGCATAATTTTAATATATTAACCCTCATTGGACCCTACATCTAATTTCCCATTCCTGTCTGGTCCACTTTAATCCCTCCCAACTAATAGAAGCCTTTCTAGGGTGAAAGTAGTTCTCTCGCTTTCCACACCTCACTCCCCTCTGGCCGGAAACAGGGTGATCTTCCCTGGTCTCCTCTGCTTCGCACTTCCTCAGCACCTCTTCCAGCTGTGGACCTTCATAAAAGAAGAGTCCCTGCAACCAGGGGCCTCTGCCGTCCTTACACGTGATGCTCCTGTTTTCTAGATCCCTAAATTTTCCACTCAAGCAGTCCTAAGACCTACGCCAGCCTCCTTCCACATTTATCCTCCAGGTAGAGCAGATGGCTAGACTCAGGGAGTGTACAGGGGGCAAGTGGATGGAATTTTTTCATGTGGTCTGGGGTAAAAGAGGCTGTTTATGATGCCAGATGGAAGAGAAGTCAGACAAGACACAAGTGAGAGCATCCTCTACTACTGTTCTTATCCCACTTCCCATACAGATGAAGAACAAGCCTAGTCCTGGGAGTTTCCTTAAAAACTCTTCATTCCAGTCTCACTTAAATCTGCATTTTATTCTGCTCCTGCTTCTAACAGGTCACCATATTAAAGGCAGTCTATGTCTAAAAGGGCTACTATCTAGAATATATAAAGAGCTCAAAAATATCAACCCACCCAAATTTAATGACCCAGTTCAAAAATGGGCATCTGAAAGGAAGATATTTTTCAGAGGAAGAAGTAAGAGCAGCTAAGAAGTATATGAAGAAATGCTCAACATCATTAGTCATTTGAGAGATGCAGATGAAAACAACATTGAGATTTCATCTCACTCCACATAGAATGGCTGCCATTTCAGAATCAGCCAACGGCAAATGTTGGCGAGGCTGCGGAGAAGGAACCCTTCTCCACTATTGGTGGGACTGTAGACTCGTGCAGCCCCTGTGGAGATCAGTTTGGAGATTCCTCAAAAAGCTAGGATTGGAGGTCCCATTTGACCTGGCCATTGCCCTGCTAGGTATATACACACAAGAATTAAAAGACTCATATCACAGTGACATATGTGCACCCATGTTTATAGCAGCCCAATTTGTGATTGCTACATCTTGGAAACAATCCAAGTGTCCATCAACTGGAG